>OZ038520.1:3084356-3309356 GCA_964036315.1 Acanthosepion esculentum
TTTTGGTAATTGACGGAGCAGTGGTTGACAACAATGACATGAAGACAAATGTGAATAGAGTAGCTCTGGCTGCTTGCTCAAAATATATGTTGGATGTTTCCTTATAAGGAAATGGCTAATATAACCATTATTATTACCCACAAACAGGAATTAGATTCTTATAATGTAGATTTATGAAACTCAGTTTACTATATTATATAACCAAACATGGTAAAATGAAGGTAGAAAAATCATTCAAAGTGAGAGTGCCTACCTAGAAAATCAGCATTTAAATCCTCATTTTTACTTGGGTTTGAATGTTAACCTGTGTTACCAGTATTAGAAACATGTATAATAACTAATGCAATCATGCAACAGTATGGATTTTTATGCTGACGCAGGTAATAAAAATTTATACTGACACAGATAATGAAAATTTATACTGACTCAGGTAATAAAAATTTATACTGACACAGGTAATGAAAAAGAATGTGAGTTAACAAAATAAAATATATGGTCTAACTGATGACAGTTTTTATTCCTCTTTGTTTTGAGTAGAGGCTATTGGGTTTGATTCCTGTTGGTGGAAATAATCTTGATTTGCAATTAATCAATGTATCAGTTATATATAAGTTAATAACTATATAATAAGACATAGGTATCTAACATTTATAAGCAGGGATACAGAAAGGAGAAATGTAAAGGAAAAGAGTTTAATTCAGGAAATAGCTAAGATACTGTCCAAAGAAATTAATTTAAAATTATCTTTGCCACCATTACAATGTATAATCATAATAAAAATTATAATTGTAATAGTAAAAAGTATATTTTATAATTGGTGGCTGGCCACTTGTATCCGAGGATGGCTATCAAATCCCTGTTACAGACGCCTACTCAGGCACATTTGTGTTTGTTGAACACTCATAGAGCCTACCTGTGGTTTATACTGCAACAATGCTGGATAGAAGTTAGTTACAGTTTCTGGGAGAGAGTGCATTATTTGGCAGAATCAAGTCTGAACAAGGTTAGTATGTTCTAACCCTTGGTCACGAGGACTTGTGACTTTGTGCTAGTATAACCATCAATGGTTCCCAGTTTCACTCACAAGGCTTTAGTTAACCCATGGTATGCATTTCAGGAACTTTCCAAAGGTATCACATGCTGGACTCACATCTCCAGGCTGATAATAATCAACCATGAACCAGGGTTTCATGGTCAGGAAGCGAACATTCTAACCACTCAGCCATGCGCTATTTTAAATAATTATATCATTATTATAATAATAATTATAATAATAATTATTATAATATATAATAGTAATTATAATAATAAAAAGTAAATTTTATATATAATAATAACAACATATCTAGAAATACACCTGGATGATGCACCTGGCCATATCATCAAAGATGTAATCCTAAGATCATTAGAGGTTTTGGCTCTCTCAACATCATACCACTTCACCCAGTTGACACAGGTGGTATCAATCAAATACCAACCTATGGCCATTTATTAATTGATTGTTTAAAAAATCTGGTCTATTCATATTTAAATTTATTCAATTTTAATTTAATAGTGAGTGTCATATTGTCTTTGTTCTGTTTCAGGATGAAGACTGACAGTATAACGATAAGTTTGCCTTTGCATTCTGAAACAGTATGTTCCTCTAGCAGGTGTGACATTTATCTTTGCACCAAAGAATACAAATGAAGATGCACTGATGTAGTTGCGAATGTTTTCCATGAATTTAACTAAACTACAGAATTGAAAAAATAATTTATATGTACATGCATGTTCATGACTAACTGAAATTTTATTAGCAATTCCCATAGACTTTATTAGAACATTTACCTGTATAGTATACAAAGCAGTATACTATACCCACCACCTGAAAAAGGCCGGAGTGTACAACAGCCAAAACATTGAAATAAATATGGCGACAAAGATGAGGACAATAGTCCGAATAATGTAAATAGTGTACATAATAGTTCATCTGACAAATATAGACAGATACAGTATATTTTAATTGAATATATATCAAAAATGGATATTTAGAAGTGTAAGTTGTCATTGTAAATATTTTTGGATAAGTAAATCTATCTTTCAGGCCTATCCTCTGCTCTACCTGGTATTTAAGAACTTCTTGTCAAAAGTATTTTCACTTGAGTAATTAAAATTGCAAAGAAACATAAGTAATGACATCCATCTTGACAGTGAGTAAATGGTTCTTATGCTCCTAATTTAATCTAAAAACCAGTGTTATAAAAACTCTGTAGAATTTCCATAGGCACAGTGAGTAGCCATTAATATGAATAAAATATATTCATTAATAATAAAAGGATAAAGGAAATAATTACTTACCTAATCAGAGAGGTGTTTCTTTCTTTAATGGTAAACCTTTAGGGCGTTGAGCATTTTTTCCTTTTTGTCCTGTTGAAGATGAGGTTTCAGTAGCATTTCTGCTTGGAGTTGAGGACCCACATGGTGCACCTGTGCAGGCAGCATTACAATCCATTGATTCATCTGACAATTTATTTAAATGTCCATTTACTCCAATACCCTTTGTGTAATTTGGATTTGTAACAATTCCATTACGTTTTCGTCTTGTTTCTGGTGATCTTAGTTCTAATCCTGCCTGTCCCATAAAATTGGCTGCTGAGGCACCGTCTGGTAGGCCACATTTTCTTTGGAGCTCAAGTTTTGCTAAGGAGCTGCTCAAGTTTGGGAAATTTGGGTTGATTTGCCAAACTGGTTCATCTCCTGAGGACAGAAGTTCTGCATTAGGATTAGTGATGATATTAATTGTAGCAGAGATTTTCTCCTTTTTAGATCCAGAAAACTTAATTGGTGAATGGGCTAAATTATTCATGTTTGGTTCATAACTAGAGGTATACTTTGTTGAGGAACTCTGGGCATCACTTTCGGCTAGATTATTAGTGTGGAACCCTGTGGATAATTTTGTGTTTGTATTTCTTGTCCCATTGTCTGTTTCACAATTTGGAGAGATAGGTGGGCTCTGGACAGGACTTTGTGGCTCACTGACTGGGGAGAGAATCCTGCTGATTGGTCGAGACCTGTGTCTGGCCATAGAACATTGTTGAAGTTGCTGCGTGAATGTCAGACATTCACGATCTCCTTTCATGTTTACTAACTGAACACTCTGGTTGGTGGATGTTGTTACATTTGACAGAGACTTTGAAGAAACAGAATTATTTGAGTGGTAGGATTTTCTCCGGTCAAAGGTGAACTCTGAAGAGTCAGATGGTGAACTACCTAGAAGATTGCCATTTGCACCAATCAGGGAAGCACCACTGGCATCACACGAATGTCTTGTGTCGTTGCTGGAATTTGAAGAGCTGCTCTGTGATTTCATTCCATTCGCAGGCACAGCTCCATAGTCTTCCAAGATCTTACATACACTCACATGACCGCTTTTCAGTGCTACTCTGATTGGTGTACGCCCAAATTGGTCAGCATGGTTTGCATTGGCACCATACTGTAAGAGAATTTTAACAACATTTTCATGTCCCTCCTGTGAGGCGATGCACAATGCAGTAGCCCCTTGATTACAGGTATGATCAACATTAGCACGCCGATGCAGCAATAATTCAACTACAGCGGAATGTCCTTGCCAGGCTGCTGACTGCAATGCTGTCCTCTGATCATTATCAACAGCATTAGCATTGGCACCATGATTCAAAAGTAACTGTACCATTTCATAATGACCCTGCCAAGCAGCAACATGGAGAGCACTGCGTCCTTCCAGGTCCACACTTTCAACATCAGCGCCATTGTCCAAAAGAAATGATGCCAACTCAATACGGTTTTCAAGTGCGAGGACATAAAGTGTTGATCTTCCATCTGCATCTTTGTAGTTGATGTCTGCCCCCTGACATAGAAATAGGTGGGCTATGTCTTTATGCCCCTCTAAACAGGCCACACGGAATGCTGTTTTACCATCATGAGATTTGTGATCAAGTGTTGCCTTGTGATCCAAAAGTGTTGACACAACAGCAACATGTCCTTCTTGGGCAGCAAGGATCAAAGGATGGCGTCCGTCATTATCAACTTCATTTACCTTTGCTCCGTGTTCCTTCAGCAAGTCGCACACCTGAAAAATATGAAAATATAACATTTAGATCATCAAATGCTCTTAATTTTTCTTGTCAGAATCCATCTTGCACATTTATAAATCTACCATTCATCTGTGCATTGAATACTGTCAACATATCTGGTCTGGTACTCCTGCTGTACATTTAGAGATTCTTGACAAAATCCAAAGAAGGATCTGTAATGTAATCAATCCTGACCAGGAATCTCGACTTCAGTCATTTTCTCACTGATGTGATGTAGCTTCCTTCTGTCTTTTCTACAAATATTTTCATGGCTAATGAACTAATTAATTCTTTCTCTGGTGCTCTGACTACATGAATTTAAGTATGCTAGTAGATTGGCATTTGGTCCCACCCGTTTATTGTTGAAATAGTTACTACCACTTATACTCTAACAATTTCTTTTTTCACACTTCCCACCTGTGAAACTCCATTTCACTTACTTGCTTCCATAATATTAATAATTACAATATTCAAAAAGTTAAATGCAACATCAATCACCATCTTCTTGAATCCCGTTCATCTTTTGTCCTTTCCCCAATCCTCCTTATACTCAGTATTCTCTTTCACTTTCACTCCTTGTAACCCCCCACTCTGCATATTAGTGGCATTCATGCCTTGCTTGCGGGTGAAAGGATTAAAAAGAAAAAACAAAAAGTACATCTCCACAGGGATTGTACCAGCATTTCCTTCTGCCTGGAAAAACTACTTTCAGCCAGGTGTGCTTTACTGTTAAGCTACAGAGGTCTTTACAGCAAGACTCAATGACTCTTTTTTAAGAAATTTCTAAAGCATGTGTACCTGCTAAAATAACATTGTAATAAGAAAAACATATGTGTATTTTTAGTAATACATGTTAATGTAATGCATGACATCACAATCAGAATCAATTTAACAAATATGACAAAACTTTTAATCACAATTAAGATTACAGATATAGTGACAAAACAAACATACAAGAAGCTTATATAGGTATGTATATAGAAATCATTTGACTATATTATGTTAATACAGAGTTGCACAGATATAGAGATTATTATAACTTGTTTTGCAATGGAAATGTATTAGAAAGGATTTATTTACAAACTTTTTATGTAATTTGTGATATTAGAAATAGGATTCATTAAATATTTTTAAAATTTCCTTCACTCTAATCTTTGCATGTTTAATGACAGGTTAATTAAGAGTAAAAAGTTAAATAAACATATATGCAATCCAGCAAAACCATCTGCATTTGAACACAGAAAAAAATCACAAAATAGATTTGGACTTTTAATGAGCAATTATTGAACGCTTAATCCATTACTCCCTCTGCCTTGTGTCAGTTATTTTCTGTAACAAATTTATGATGGTCGGGGAAAAAAGGAATTTGATTTGCAATTTTTTAGTTAAAACTTTTTCAGCACTCAATTGGTATTTCATAAATTGAAAATCAACAAAAAAGGTATTGTTAATGGTCAGGAATTAAGATAAACTGGTAGATTGGTTATTAAAGGTATAATGCAAATTCTTTGTTAATATTCTACTGTTATATAACAACATCAGTAATATTGATTATGATGATGATTGTAAGCATTTCTAATCCCACTTCTGACACCATGATTCACTCAGTTACCACAAGTTACTCCTTCTCAGCTTAGCTCATCTCAGTTGTTGACTCAAGAGCCTAGGTTCACCCAACAGAGTTATGGATATAGTTTATCTCAGCTGTAACCTCAGATAGGACAGGCTAACCTTACTCAGCCTAATATGTACTTACCAATTAGTGATCATTACAGGAATTTTCAAACAATTTATAATTTGGAAATGTTAGAAATAAATTAATAAAGAAAATAAATTACTTTAGGAAGGGAGATGTTCTATAACCACATCAATAATGTTGATTACCATGATGATTATAAGCACTTCCTATTAGCTCAAATGGCAGTTTGAATAAAATAGTTGTTGAATTTAGCATGTTTCATGTAGTCTTTGTGTTGCATCAGTTTTTCAATGGCTAGTCTCATATATTTTATCTTTTTGCCCTAAACTCAGTGGAACAGGGTCAATAATCTCCCTATAAAAGTGCATTAAAAATTAAGAAGTGCTCAAAAAATAATGCAAACAGTAATGGATAAATAGGTTTATTATAGATATAATACTTAATTTAGAAATTCTACCTTTTATGCTTAAATAAGATGTTTATATATAAATTGGGTTGGAAAGAAAGTCTTACTGCATTTTTAACACAATCATTTTGAGGATACTTACATTAAAATAACCATTATTTCTTTTACCTTTTAATGTCTATTTAATTTCTTAATATCACAGAGAGTAGCCCATATCAGATACTGTATGGTGTATGAATTCAAAAAGGGATATTCAGTAATGGAAGCAGTAAGAGATATTTGTTCTGACTACGGTAATAAAGTTTTAAATTTCCAGACATGATGATAATGGTTTGACTAGTTTTGATCAGGAAATCAATCAAAGTTATTACATAATTTGGACAGCCAAATTGTCTCAATATTGAGTTTCTGAAAAATTGTAAGCAAACTGCACAAGCATTAGCAAAATAATTATAGACAAGTTGCACTTTGATCCTAAAACACCATCATGGACTCAGAAAAGTGTCCAATTTGGTCAATGAGTCAGTCATCATCATAAAATATTAAGCCAAATGCACAATAATTAGCAAATCAATGATTCTAGACAAGTTGCACTTTGATCCTAAAACACCATCATGGAATCAGAAAAGTGTCCAATTTGGTCAATGAGTCAGTCATCATCATAAAATATTAAGCCAAATGCACAATAATTAGCAAATCAATGATTCTAGACAAGTTGCACTTTGATCCTAAAACACCATCATGGAATCAGAAAAGTGTCCAATTTGGTCAATGAGTCAGTCATCATCATAAAATATTAAGCCAAATGCACAATAATTAGCAAATCAATGATTCTAGACAAGTTGCACTTTGATCCAAAAAAAACACCATCATGGAATCAGAAAAGTTTCCAATTTGGTCAATGAGTCAGTCATCATCATAAAATGTTAAGCCAAATGCACAATAATTAGCAAATCAATGATTCTAGACAAGTTGCACTTTGATCCTAAAACACCATCATGGACTCAGAAAATTGTCCAACTTGGTCAATGAGTCAGTCATCATCATAAAATATTAAGCCAAATGCACAATAATTAGCAAATCAATGATTCTAGACAAGTTGCACTTTGATCCTAAAACACCATCATGGACTCAGAAAAGTGTCCAATTTGGTCAATGAGTCAGTCATCATCATAAAATATTAAGCCAAATGCACAATAATTAGCAAATCAATGATTCTAGACAAGTTGCACTTTGATCCTAAAACACCATCATGGACACAGAAAAGTGTCCAATTTGGCCAATGAGTCAGTCATCATCATAAAATATTAAGCCAAATGCACAATAATTAGCAAATCAATGATTCTAGACAAGTTGCACTTTGATCCTAAAACACCATCATGGAATCAGAAAAGTGTCCAATTTGGTCAATGAGTCAGTCATCATCATAAAATATTAAAACAAATGCACAATAATTAGCAAATCAATGATTCTAGACAAGTTGCACTTTGATCCTAAAACACCATCATGGACTCAGAAAATTGTCCAACTTGGTCAATGAGTCAGTCATCATCATAAAATATTAAAACAAATGCACAATAATTAGCAAATCAATGATTCTAGACAAGTTGCACTTTGATCCTAAAACACCATCATGGACTCAGAAAAGTGTCCAATTTGGTCAATGAGTCAGTCATCATCATAAAATATTAAGCCAAATGCACAATAATTAGCAAATCAATGATTCTAGACAAGTTGCACTTTGATCCTAAAACACCATCATGGACTCAGAAAAGTGTCCAATTTGGTCAATGAGTCAGTCATCATCATAAAATATTAAGCCAAATGCACAATAATTAGCAAATCAATGATTCTAGACAAGTTGCACTTTGATCCTAAAACACCATCATGGACTCAGAAAAGTGTCCAATTTGGTCAATGAGTCAGTCATCATCATAAAATATTAAGCCAAATGCACAATAATTAGCAAATCAATGATTCTAGACAAGTTGCACTTTGATCCTAAAACACCATCATGGACTCAGAAAAGTGTCCAATTTGGTCAATGAGTCAGTCATCATCATAAAATATTAAGCCAAATGCACAATAATTAGCAAATCAATGATTCTAGACAAGTTGCACTTTGATCCTAAAACACCATCATGGAATCAGAAAAGTGTCCAATTTGGTCAATGAGTCAGTCATCATCATAAAATATTAAGCCAAATGCACAATAATTAGCAAATCAATGATTCTAGACAAGTTGCACTTTGATCCTAAAACACCATCATGGACTCAGAAAAGTGTCCAATTTGGTCAATGAGTCAGTCATCATCATAAAATATTAAGCCAAATGCACAATAATTAGCAAATCAATGATTCTAGACAAGTTGCACTTTGATCCTAAAACACCATCATGGAATCAGAAAATTGTCCAACTTGGTCAATGAGTCAGTCATCATATTAAATATTAAAACAAATGCACAATAATTAGCAAATCAATGATTCTAGACAAGTTGCACTTTGATCCTAAAACACCATCATGGACTCAGAAAAGTGTCCAATTTGGTCAATGTGTCAGTCATCATCATAAAATATTAAGCCAAATGCACAATAATTAGCAAATCAATGATTCTAGACAAGTTGCACTTTGATCCTAAAACACCATCATGGAATCAGAAAATTGTCCAACTTGGTCAATGAGTCAGTCATCATCATAAAATATTAAAACAAATGCACAATAATTAGCAAATCAATGATTCTAGACAAGTTGCACTTTGATCCTAAAACACCATCATGGACTCAGAAAAGTGTCCAATTTGGTCAATGAGTCAGTCATCATCATAAAATATTAAGCCAAATGCACAATAATTAGCAAATCAATGATTCTAGACAAGTTGCACTTTGATCCTAAAAAACCATCATGGACTCAGAAAAGTGTCCAATTTGATCAATGAGTCAGTCATCATCATAAAATATTAAGCCAAATGCACAATAATTAGCAAATCAATGATTCTAGACAAGTTGCACTTTGATCCTAAAACACCATCATGGAATCAGAAAAGTGTCCAAATTGGTCAATGAGTCAGTCATCATCATAAAATATTAAGCCAAATGCACAATAATTAGCAAATCAATGATTCTAGACAAGTTGCACTTTGATCCTAAAACACCATCATGGAATCAGAAAAGTGTCCAATTTGGTCAATGAGTCAGTCATCATCATAAAATATTAAGCCAAATGCACAATAATTAGCAAATCAATGATTCTAGACAAGTTGCACTTTGATCCTAAAACACCATCATGGACTCAGAAAAGTGTCCAATTTGGTCAATGAGTCAGTCATCATCATAAAATATTAAGCCAAATGCACAATAATTAGCAAATCAATGATTCTAGACAAGTTGCACTTTGATCCTAAAACACCATCATGGAATCAGAAAAGTGTCCAATTTGGTCAATGAGTCAGTCATCATCATAAAATATTAAGCCAAATGCACAATAATTAGCAAATCAATGATTCTAGACAAGTTGCACTTTGATCCTAAAACACCATCATGGAATCAGAAAAGTGTCCAATTTGGTCAATGAGTCAGTCATCATCATAAAATATTAAGCCAAATGCACAATAATTAGCAAATCAATGATTCTAGACAAGTTGCACTTTGATCCTAAAACACCATCATGGAATCAGAAAAGTGTCCAAATTGGTCAATGAGTCAGTCATCAACATAAAATATTAAGCCAAATGCACAATAATTAGCAAATCAATGATTCTAGACAAGTTGCACTTTGATCCTAAAACACCATCATGGAATCAGAAAAGTGTCCAATTTGGTCAATGAGTCAGTCATCATCGTAAAATATTAAGCCAAATGCACAATAATTAGCAAATCAATGATTCTCGACAAGTTGCACTTTGATCCTAAAACACCATCATGGACTCAGAAAAGTGTCCAATTTGGTCAATGAGTCAGTCATCATCATAAAATATTAAGCCAAATGCACAATAATTAGCAAATCAATGATTCTAGACAAGTTGCACTTTGATCCTAAAACACCATCATGGACTCAGAAAATTGTCCAACTTGGTCAATGAGTCAGTCATCATCATAAAATATTAAAACAAATGCACAATAATTAGCAAATCAATGATTCTAGACAAGTTGCACTTTGATCCTAAAACACCATCATGGACTCAGAAAAGTGTCCAATTTGGTCAATGAGTCAGTCATCATCATAAAATATTAAGCCAAATGCAGAATAATTAGCAAATCAATGATTCTAGACAAGTTGCACTTTGATCATAAAACACCATCATGGACTCAGAAAAGTGTCCAATTTGGTCAATGAGTCAGTCATCATCATAAAATATTAAGCCAAATGCACAATAATTAGCAAATCAATGATTCTAGACAAGTTGCACTTTGATCCTAAAAAACCATCATGGACTCAGAAAAGTGTCCAATTTGATCAATGAGTCAGTCATCATCATAAAATATTAAGCCAAATGCACAATAATTAGCAAATCAATGATTCTAGACAAGTTGCACTTTGATCCTAAAACACCATCATGGAATCAGAAAAGTGTCCAAATTGGTCAATGAGTCAGTCATCATCAGAAAATATTAAGCCAAATGCACAATAATTAGCAAATCAATGATTCTAGACAAGTTGCACTTTGATCCTAAAACACCATCATGGAATCAGAAAAGTGTCCAATTTGGTCAATGAGTCAGTCATCATCATAAAATATTAAGCCAAATGCACAATAATTAGCAAATCAATGATTCTAGACAAGTTGCACTTTGATCCTAAAACACCATCATGGACTCAGAAAAGTGTCCAATTTGGTCAATGAGTCAGTCATCATCATAAAATATTAAGCCAAATGCACAATAATTAGCAAATCAATGATTCTAGACAAGTTGCACTTTGATCCTAAAACACCATCATGGACTCAGAAAAGTGTCCAATTTGGTCAATGAGTCAGTCATCATCATAAAATATTAAGCCAAATGCACAATAATTAGCAAATCAATGATTCTAGACAAGTTGCACTTTGATCCTAAAACACCATCATGGACACAGAAAAGTGTCCAATTTGGCCAATGAGTCAGTCATCATCATAAAATATTAAGCCAAATGCACAATAATTAGCAAATCAATGATTCTAGACAAGTTGCACTTTGATCCTAAAACACCATCATGGAATCAGAAAAGTGTCCAATTTGGTCAATGAGTCAGTCATCATCATAAAATATTAAAACAAATGCACAATAATTAGCAAATCAATGATTCTAGACAAGTTGCACTTTGATCCTAAAACACCATCATGGACTCAGAAAATTGTCCAACTTGGTCAATGAGTCAGTCATCATCATAAAATATTAAAACAAATGCACAATAATTAGCAAATCAATGATTCTAGACAAGTTGCACTTTGATCCTAAAACACCATCATGGACTCAGAAAAGTGTCCAATTTGGTCAATGAGTCAGTCATCATCATAAAATATTAAGCCAAATGCACAATAATTAGCAAATCAATGATTCTAGACAAGTTGCACTTTGATCCTAAAACACCATCATGGACTCAGAAAAGTGTCCAATTTGGTCAATGAGTCAGTCATCATCATAAAATATTAAGCCAAATGCACAATAATTAGCAAATCAATGATTCTAGACAAGTTGCACTTTGATCCTAAAACACCATCATGGAATCAGAAAAGTGTCCAATTTGGTCAATGAGTCAGTCATCATCATAAAATATTAAGCCAAATGCACAATAATTAGCAAATCAATGATTCTAGACAAGTTGCACTTTGATCCTAAAACACCATCATGGACTCAGAAAAGTGTCCAATTTGGTCAATGAGTCAGTCATCATCATAAAATATTAAGCCAAATGCACAATAATTAGCAAATCAATGATTCTAGACAAGTTGCACTTTGATCCTAAAACACCATCATGGAATCAGAAAATTGTCCAACTTGGTCAATGAGTCAGTCATCATATTAAATATTAAAACAAATGCACAATAATTAGCAAATCAATGATTCTAGACAAGTTGCACTTTGATCCTAAAACACCATCATGGACTCAGAAAAGTGTCCAATTTGGTCAATGAGTCAGTCATCATCATAAAATATTAAGCCAAATGCACAATAATTAGCAAATCAATGATTCTAGACAAGTTGCACTTTGATCCTAAAACACCATCATGGAATCAGAAAATTGTCCAACTTGGTCAATGAGTCAGTCATCATCATAAAATATTAAAACAAATGCACAATAATTAGCAAATCAATGATTCTAGACAAGTTGCACTTTGATCCTAAAACACCATCATGGACTCAGAAAAGTGTCCAATTTGGTCAATGAGTCAGTCATCATCATAAAATATTAAGCCAAATGCACAATAATTAGCAAATCAATGATTCTAGACAAGTTGCACTTTGATCCTAAAAAACCATCATGGACTCAGAAAAGTGTCCAATTTGATCAATGAGTCAGTCATCATCATAAAATATTAAGCCAAATGCACAATAATTAGCAAATCAATGATTCTAGACAAGTTGCACTTTGATCCTAAAACACCATCATGGAATCAGAAAAGTGTCCAAATTGGTCAATGAGTCAGTCATCATCATAAAATATTAAGCCAAATGCACAATAATTAGCAAATCAATGATTCTAGACAAGTTGCACTTTGATCCTAAAACACCATCATGGAATCAGAAAAGTGTCCAATTTGGTCAATGAGTCAGTCATCATCATAAAATATTAAGCCAAATGCACAATAATTAGCAAATCAATGATTCTAGACAAGTTGCACTTTGATCCTAAAACACCATCATGGACTCAGAAAAGTGTCCAATTTGGTCAATGAGTCAGTCATCATCATAAAATATTAAGCCAAATGCACAATAATTAGCAAATCAATGATTCTAGACAAGTTGCACTTTGATCCTAAAAAACCATCATGGAATCAGAAAAGTGTCCAATTTGGTCAATGAGTCAGTCATCATCATAAAATATTAAGCCAAATGCACAATAATTAGCAAATCAATGATTCTAGACAAGTTGCACTTTGATCCTAAAACACCATCATGGAATCAGAAAAGTGTCCAATTTGGTCAATGAGTCAGTCATCATCATAAAATATTAAGCCAAATGCACAATAATTAGCAAATCAATGATTCTAGACAAGTTGCACTTTGATCCTAAAACACCATCATGGAATCAGAAAAGTGTCCAAATTGGTCAATGAGTCAGTCATCAACATAAAATATTAAGCCAAATGCACAATAATTAGCAAATCAATGATTCTAGACAAGTTGCACTTTGATCCTAAAACACCATCATGGAATCAGAAAAGTGTCCAATTTGGTCAATGAGTCAGTCATCATCGTAAAATATTAAGCCAAATGCACAATAATTAGCAAATCAATGATTCTCGACAAGTTGCACTTTGATCCTAAAACACCATCATGGACTCAGAAAAGTGTCCAATTTGGTCAATGAGTCAGTCATCATCATAAAATATTAAGCCAAATGCACAATAATTAGCAAATCAATGATTCTAGACAAGTTGCACTTTGATCCTAAAACACCATCATGGACTCAGAAAATTGTCCAACTTGGTCAATGAGTCAGTCATCATCATAAAATATTAAAACAAATGCACAATAATTAGCAAATCAATGATTCTAGAGAAGTTGCACTTTGATCCTAAAACACCATCATGGACTCAGAAAAGTGTCCAATTTGGTCAATGAGTCAGTCATCATCATAAAATATTAAGCCAAATGCAGAATAATTAGCAAATCAATGATTCTAGACAAGTTGCACTTTGATCATAAAACACCATCATGGACTCAGAAAAGTGTCCAATTTGGTCAATGAGTCAGTCATCATCATAAAATATTAAGCCAAATGCACAATAATTAGCAAATCAATGATTCTAGACAAGTTGCACTTTGATCCTAAAAAACCATCATGGACTCAGAAAAGTGTCCAATTTGATCAATGAGTCAGTCATCATCATAAAATATTAAGCCAAATGCACAATAATTAGCAAATCAATGATTCTAGACAAGTTGCACTTTGATCCTAAAACACCATCATGGAATCAGAAAAGTGTCCAAATTGGTCAATGAGTCAGTCATCATCAGAAAATATTAAGCCAAATGCACAATAATTAGCAAATCAATGATTCTAGACAAGTTGCACTTTGATCCTAAAACACCATCATGGAATCAGAAAAGTGTCCAATTTGGTCAATGAGTCAGTCATCATCATAAAATATTAAGCCAAATGCACAATAATTAGCAAATCAATGATTCTAGACAAGTTGCACTTTGATCCTAAAACACCATCATGGACTCAGAAAAGTGTCCAATTTGGTCAATGAGTCAGTCATCATCATAAAATATTAAGCCAAATGCACAATAATTAGCAAATCAATGATTCTAGACAAGTTGCACTTTGATCCTAAAACACCATCAAGGACTCAGAAAAGTGTCCAATTTGGTCAATGAGTCAGTCATCATCATAAAATATTAAGCCAAATGCACAATAATTAGCAAATCAATGATTCTAGACAAGTTGCACTTTGATCCTAAAACACCATCATGGAATCAGAAAAGTGTCCAATTTGGTCAATGAGTCAGTCATCATCATAAAATATTAAGCCAAATGCACAATAATTAGCAAATCAATGATTCTAGACAAGTTGCACTTTGATCCTAAAACACCATCATGGAATCAGAAAAGTGTCCAAATTGGTCAATGAGTCAGTCATCATCATAAAATATTAAGCCAAATGCACAATAATTAGCAAATCAATGATTCTAGACAAGTTGCACTTTGATCCTAAAACACCATCATGGAATCAGAAAAGTGTCCAATTTGGTCAATGAGTCAGTCATCATCATAAAATATTAAGCCAAATGCACAATAATTAGCAAATCAATGATTCTAGACAAGTTGCACTTTGATCCTAAAACACCATCATGGACTCAGAAAAGTGTCCAATTTGGTCAATGAGTCAGTCATCATCATAAAATATTAAGCCAAATGCACAATAATTAGCAAATCAATGATTCTAGACAAGTTGCACTTTGATCCTAAAACACCATCATGGAATCAGAAAAGTGTCTAATTTGGTCAATGAGTCAGTCATCATCATAAAATATTAAGCCAAATGCACAATAATTAGCAAATCAATGATTCTAGACAAGTTGCACTTTGATCCTAAAACACCATCATGGACTCAGAAAAGTGTCCAATTTGGTCAATGAGTCAGTCATCATCATAAAATATTAAGCCAAATGCACAATAATTAGCAAATCAATGATTCTAGACAAGTTGCACTTTGATCCTAAAACACCATCATGGACTCAGAAAATTGTCCAACTTGGTCAATGAGTCAGTCATCATCATAAAATATTAAGCCAAATGCACAATAATTAGCAAATCAATGATTCTAGACAAGTTGCACTTTGATCCTAAAACACCATCATGGACTCAGAAAAGTGTCCAATTTGGTCAATGAGTCAGTCATCATCATAAAATATTAAGCCAAATGCACAATAATTAGCAAATCAATGATTCTAGACAAGTTGCACTTTGATCCTAAAACACCATCATGGAATCAGAAAAGTGTCTAATTTGGTCAATGAGTCAGTCAGTCATCATAAAATATGAAGCCAAATGCACAATAATTAGCAAATCAATGATTCTAGACAAGTTGCACTTTGATCCTAAAACACCATCATGGACTCAGAAAAGTGTCCAATTTGGTCAATGAGTCAGTCATCATCATAAAATATTAAGCCAAATGCACAATAATTAGCAAATCAATGATTCTAGACAAGTTGCACTTTGATCCTAAAAAACCATCATGGACTCAGAAAAGTGTCCAATTTGATCAATGAGTCAGTCATCATCATAAAATATTAAGCCAAATGCACAATAATTAGCAAATCAATGATTCTAGACAAGTTGCACTTTGATCCTAAAACACCATCATGGACTCAGAAAAGTGTCCAATTTGGTCAATGAGTCAGTCATCATCATAAAATATTAAGCCAAATGCACAATAATTAGCAAATCAATGATTCTAGACAAGTTGCACTTTGATCCTAAAACACCATCATGGAATCAGAAAAGTGTCCAATTTGGTCAATGAGTCAGTCATCATCATAAAATATTAAGCCAAATGCACAATAATTAGCAAATCAATGATTCTAGACAAGTTGCACTTTGATCCTAAAACACCATCATGGAATCAGAAAAGTGTCCAATTTGGTCAATGAGTCAGTCATCATCATAAAATATTAAGCCAAATGCACAATAATTAGCAAATCAATGATTCTAGACAAGTTGCACTTTGATCCTAAAACACCATCATGGAATCAGAAAAGTGTCCAACTTGGTCAATGAGTCAGTCATCAACATAAAATATTAAGCCAAATGCACAATAATTAGCAAATCAATGATTCTAGACAAGTTGCACTTTGATCCTAAAACACCATCATGGAATCAGAAAAGTGTCCAATTTGGTCAATGAGTCAGTCATCATCGTAAAATATTAAGCCAAATGCACAATAATTAGCAAATCAATGATTCTCGACAAGTTGCACTTTGATCCTAAAACACCATCATGGACTCAGAAAAGTGTCCAATTTGGTCAATGAGTCAGTCATCATCATAAAATATTAAGCCAAATGCACAATAATTAGCAAATCAATGATTCTAGACAAGTTGCACTTTGATCCTAAAACACCATCATGGACTCAGAAAATTGTCCAACTTGGTCAATGAGTCAGTCATCATCATAAAATATTAAAACAAATGCACAATAATTAGCAAATCAATGATTCTAGACAAGTTGCACTTTGATCCTAAAACACCATCATGGACTCAGAAAAGTGTCCAATTTGGTCAATGAGTCAGTCATCATCATAAAATATTAAGCCAAATGCAGAATAATTAGCAAATCAATGATTCTAGACAAGTTGCACTTTGATCCTAAAACACCATCATGGACTCAGAAAAGTGTCCAATTTGGTCAATGAGTCAGTCATCATCATAAAATATTAAGCCAAATGCACAATAATTAGCAAATCAATGATTCTAGACAAGTTGCACTTTGATCCTAAAAAACCATCATGGACTCAGAAAAGTGTCCAATTTGATCAATGAGTCAGTCATCATCATAAAATATTAAGCCAAATGCACAATAATTAGCAAATCAATGATTCTAGACAAGTTGCACTTTGATCCTAAAACACCATCATGGAATCAGAAAATTGTCCAAATTGGTCAATGAGTCAGTCATCATCATAAAATATTAAGCCAAATGCACAATAATTAGCAAATCAATGATTCTAGACAAGTTGCACTTTGATCCTAAAACACCATCATGGACTCAGAAAAGTGTCCAATTTGGTCAATGAGTCAGTCATCATCATAAAATATTAAGCCAAATGCACAATAATTAGCAAATCAATGATTCTAGACAAGTTGCACTTTGATCCTAAAACACCATCATGGAATCAGAAAAGTGTCCAATTTGGTCAATGAGTCAGTCATCATCATAAAATATTAAGCCAAATGCACAATAATTAGCAAATCAATGATTCTAGACAAGTTGCACTTTGATCCTAAAACACCATCATGGAATCAGAAAAGTGTCCAAATTGGTCAATGAGTCAGTCATCATCATAAAATATTAAGCCAAATGCACAATAATTAGCAAATCAATGATTCTAGACAAGTTGCACTTTGATCCTAAAACACCATCATGGAATCAGAAAAGTGTCCAATTTGGTCAATGAGTCAGTCATCATCATAAAATATTAAGCCAAATGCACAATAATTAGCAAATCAATGATTCTAGACAAGTTGCACTTTGATCCTAAAACACCATCATGGAATCAGAAAAGTGTCCAAATTGGTCAATGAGTCAGTCATCATCATAAAATATTAAGCCAAATGCACAATAATTAGCAAATCAATGATTCTAGACAAGTTGCACTTTGATCCTAAAACACCATCATGGAATCAGAAAAGTGTCCAAATTGGTCAATGAGTCAGTCATCATCATAAAATATTAAGCTAAATGCACAATAATTAGCAAATCAATGATTCTAGACAAGTTGCACTTTGATCCAAAAAAAACACCATCATGGAATCAGAAAAGTGTCCAATTTGGTCAATGAGTCAGTCATCATCATAAAATATTAAGCCAAATGCACAATAATTAGCAAATCAATGATTCTAGACAAGTTGCACTTTGATCCTAAAACACCATCATGGACTCAGAAAAGTATCCAATTTGGTCAATGAGTCAGTCATCATCATAAAATATTAAGCCAAATGCACAATAATTAGCAAATCAATGATTCTAGACAAGTTGCACTTTGATCCTAAAACACCATCATGGACTCAGAAAAGTGTCCAATTTGGTCAATGAGTCAGTCATCATCATAAAATATTAAGCCAAATGCACAATAATTAGCAAATCAATGATTCTAGACAAGTTGCACTTTGATCCTAAAAAACCATCATGGACTCAGAAAAGTGTCCAATTTGATCAATGAGTCAGTCATCATCATAAAATATTAAGCCAAATGCACAATAATTAGCAAATCAATGATTCTAGACAAGTTGCACTTTGATCCTAAAACACCATCATGGAATCAGAAAATTGTCCAAATTGGTCAATGAGTCAGTCATCATCATAAAATATTAAGCCAAATGCACAATAATTAGCAAATCAATGATTCTAGACAAGTTGCACTTTGATCCTAAAACACCATCATGGAATCAGAAAAGTGTCCAATTTGGTCAATAAGTCAGTCATCATCATAAAATATTAAGCCAAATGCACAATAATTAGCAAATCAATGATTCTAGACAAGTTGCACTTTGATCCTAAAACACCATCATGGAATCAGAAAAGTGTCCAATTTGGTCAATGAGTCAGTCATCATCATAAAATATTAAGCCAAATGCACAATAATTAGCAAATCAATGATTCTAGACAAGTTGCACTTTGATCCTAAAACACCATCATGGAATCAGAAAAGTGTCCAAATTGGTCAATGAGTCAGTCATCATCATAAAATATTAAGCCAAATGCACAATAATTAGCAAATCAATGATTCTAGACAAGTTGCACTTTGATCCTAAAACACCATCATGGAATCAGAAAAGTGTCCAATTTGGTCAATGAGTCAGTCATCATCATAAAATATTAAGCCAAATGCACAATAATTAGCAAATCAATGATTCTCGACAAGTTGCACTTTGATCCTAAAACACCATCATGGAATCAGAAAAGTGTCCAATTTGGTCAATGAGTCAGTCATCATCATAAAATATTAAGCCAAATGCACAATAATTAGCAAATCAATTATTCTAGACAAGTTGCACTTTGATCCTAAAACACCATCATGGAATCAGAAAAGTGTCCAATTTGGTCAATGAGTCAGTCATCATCATAAAATATTAAGCCAAATGCACAATAATTAGCAAATCAATGATTCTAGACAAGTTGCACTTTGATCCTAAAACAACATCATGGAATCAGAAAAGTGTCCAATTTGGTCAATGAGTCAGTCATCATCATAAAATATTAAGCCAAATGCACAATAATTAGCAAATCAATGATTCTAGACAAGTTGCACTTTGATCCTAAAACACCATCATGGAATCAGAAAAGTGTCCAATTTGGTCAATGAGTCAGTCATCATCATAAAATATTAAGCCAAATGCACAATAATTAGCAAATCAATGATTCTAGACAAGTTGCACTTTGATCCTAAAACACCATCATGGACTCAGAAAATTGTCCAACTTGGTCAATGAGTCAGTCATCATCATAAAATATTAAAACAAATGCACAATAATTAGCAAATCAATGATTCTAGACAAGTTGCACTTTGATCCTAAAACACCATCATGGACTCAGAAAAGTGTCCAATTTGGTCAATGAGTCAGTCATCATCATAAAATATTAAGCCAAATGCACAATAATTAGCAAATCAATGATTCTAGACAAGTTGCACTTTGATCCTAAAACACCATCATGGAATCAGAAAAGTGTCCAATTTGGTCAATGAGTCAGTCATCATCATAAAATATTAAGCCAAATGCACAATAATTAGCAAATCAATGATTCTAGACAAGTTGCACTTTGATCCTAAAACACCATCATGGAATCAGAAAAGTGTCCAAATTGGTCAATGAGTCAGTCATCATCATAAAATATTAAGCCAAATGCACAATAATTAGCAAATCAATGATTCTAGACAAGTTGCACTTTGATCCTAAAACACCATCATGGAATCAGAAAAGTGTCCAATTTGGTCAATGAGTCAGTCATCATCATAAAATATTAAGCCAAATGCACAATAATTAGCAAATCAATGATTCTAGACAAGTTGCACTTTGATCCTAAAACACCATCATGGAATCAGAAAAGTGTCCAAATTGGTCAATGAGTCAGTCATCATCATAAAATATTAAGCCAAATGCACAATAATTAGCAAATCAATGATTCTAGACAAGTTGCACTTTGATCCTAAAACACCATCATGGAATCAGAAAAGTGTCCAAATTGGTCAATGAGTCAGTCATCATCATAAAATATTAAGCTAAATGCACAATAATTAGCAAATCAATGATTCTAGACAAGTTGCACTTTGATCCAAAAAAAACACCATCATGGAATCAGAAAAGTGTCCAATTTGGTCAATGAGTCAGTCATCATCATAAAATATTAAGCCAAATGCACAATAATTAGCAAATCAATGATTCTAGACAAGTTGCACTTTGATCCTAAAACACCATCATGGACTCAGAAAAGTATCCAATTTGGTCAATGAGTCAGTCATCATCATAAAATATTAAGCCAAATGCAGAATAATTAGCAAATCAATGATTCTAGACAAGTTGCACTTTGATCCTAAAACACCATCATGGACTCAGAAAAGTGTCCAATTTGGTCAATGAGTCAGTCATCATCATAAAATATTAAGCCAAATGCACAATAATTAGCAAATCAATGATTCTAGACAAGTTGCACTTTGATCCTAAAAAACCATCATGGACTCAGAAAAGTGTCCAATTTGATCAATGAGTCAGTCATCATCATAAAATATTAAGCCAAATGCACAATAATTAGCAAATCAATGATTCTAGACAAGTTGCACTTTGATCCTAAAACACCATCATGGAATCAGAAAATTGTCCAAATTGGTCAATGAGTCAGTCATCATCATAAAATATTAAGCCAAATGCACAATAATTAGCAAATCAATGATTCTAGACAAGTTGCACTTTGATCCTAAAACACCATCATGGAATCAGAAAAGTGTCCAATTTGGTCAATAAGTCAGTCATCATCATAAAATATTAAGCCAAATGCACAATAATTAGCAAATCAATGATTCTAGACAAGTTGCACTTTGATCCTAAAACACCATCATGGAATCAGAAAAGTGTCCAATTTGGTCAATGAGTCAGTCATCATCATAAAATATTAAGCCAAATGCACAATAATTAGCAAATCAATGATTCTAGACAAGTTGCACTTTGATCCTAAAACACCATCATGGAATCAGAAAAGTGTCCAAATTGGTCAATGAGTCAGTCATCATCATAAAATATTAAGCCAAATGCACAATAATTAGCAAATCAATGATTCTAGACAAGTTGCACTTTGATCCTAAAACACCATCATGGAATCAGAAAAGTGTCCAATTTGGTCAATGAGTCAGTCATCATCATAAAATATTAAGCCAAATGCACAATAATTAGCAAATCAATGATTCTCGACAAGTTGCACTTTGATCCTAAAACACCATCATGGAATCAGAAAAGTGTCCAATTTGGTCAATGAGTCAGTCATCATCATAAAATATTAAGCCAAATGCACAATAATTAGCAAATCAATTATTCTAGACAAGTTGCACTTTGATCCTAAAACACCATCATGGAATCAGAAAAGTGTCCAATTTGGTCAATGAGTCAGTCATCATCATAAAATATTAAGCCAAATGCACAATAATTAGCAAATCAATGATTCTAGACAAGTTGCACTTTGATCCTAAAACAACATCATGGAATCAGAAAAGTGTCCAATTTGGTCAATGAGTCAGTCATCATCATAAAATATTAAGCCAAATGCACAATAATTAGCAAATCAATGATTCTAGACAAGTTGCACTTTGATCCTAAAACACCATCATGGAATCAGAAAAGTGTCCAATTTGGTCAATGAGTCAGTCATCATCATAAAATATTAAGCCAAATGCACAATAATTAGCAAATCAATGATTCTAGACAAGTTGCACTTTGATCCTAAAACACCATCATGGACTCAGAAAATTGTCCAACTTGGTCAATGAGTCAGTCATCATCATAAAATATTAAAACAAATGCACAATAATTAGCAAATCAATGATTCTAGACAAGTTGCACTTTGATCCTAAAACACCATCATGGACTCAGAAAAGTGTCCAATTTGGTCAATGAGTCAGTCATCATCATAAAATATTAAGCCAAATGCACAATAATTAGCAAATCAATGATTCTAGACAAGTTGCACTTTGATCCTAAAACACCATCATGGACTCAGAAAATTGTCCAACTTGGTCAATGAGTCAGTCATCATCATAAAATATTAAGCCAAATGCACAATAATTAGCAAATCAATGATTCTAGACAAGTTGCACTTTGATCCTAAAACACCATCATGGACTCAGAAAAGTGTCCAATTTGGTCAATGAGTCAGTCATCATCATAAAATATTAAGCCAAATGCACAATAATTAGCAAATCAATGATTCTAGACAAGTTGCACTTTGATCCTAAAACACCATCATGGACTCAGAAAAGTGTCCAATTTGGTCAATGAGTCAGTCATCATCATAAAATATTAAGCCAAATGCACAATAATTAGCAAATCAATGATTCTAGACAAGTTGCACTTTGATCCTAAAATACCATCATGGACTCAGAAAAGTGTCCAATTTGGTCAATGAGTCAGTCATCATCATAAAATATTAAGCCAAATGCACAATAATTAGCAAATCAATGATTCTAGACAAGTTGCACTTTGATCCTAAAACACCATCATGGAATCAGAAAAGTGTCCAATTTGGTCAATGAGTCAGTCAACATCATAAAATATTAAGCCAAATGCACAATAATTAGCAAATCAATGATTCTAGACAAGTTGCACTTTGATCCTAAAACAACATCATGGAATCAGAAAAGTGTCCAATTTGGTCAATGAGTCAGTCATCATCATAAAATATTAAGCCAAATGCACAATAATTAGCAAATCAATGATTCTAGACAAGTTGCACTTTGATCCTAAAACACCATCATGGAATCAGAAAAGTGTCCAATTTGGTCAATGAGTCAGTCATCATCATAAAATATTAAGCCAAATGCACAATAATTAGCAAATCAATGATTCTAGACAAGTTGCACTTTGATCCTAAAACACCATCATAGAGTCAGAAAATTGTCCAACTTGGTCAATGAGTCAGTCATCTTCATAAAATATTAAGCCAAATGCACAATAATTAGCAAATCAATGATTCTAGACAAGTTGCACTTTGATCCTAAAACACCATCATGGACTCAGAAAAGTGTCCAATTTGGTCAATGAGTCAGTCATCATCATAAAATATTAAGCCAAATGCACAATAATTAGCAAATCAATGATTCTAGACAAGTTGCACTTTGATCCTAAAACACCATCATGGACTCAGAAAATTGTCCAACTTGGTCAATGAGTCAGTCATCATCATAAAATATTAAGCCAAATGCACAATAATTAGCAAATCAATGATTCTAGACAAGTTGCACTTTGATCCTAAAACACCATCATGGACTCAGAAAAGTGTCCAATTTGGTCAATGAGTCAGTCATCATCATAAAATATTAAGCCAAATGCACAATAATTAGCAAATCAATGATTCTAGACAAGTTCCACTTTGATCCTAAAACACCATCATGGACTCAGAAAAGTGTCCAATTTGGTCAATGAGTCAGTCATCATCATAAAATATTAAGCCAAATGCACAATAATTAGCAAATCAATGATTCTAGACAAGTTGCACTTTAATCCTAAAACACCATCATGGACTCAGAAAAGTGTCCAATTTGGTCAATGAGTCAGTCATCATCATAAAATATTAAGCCAAATGCACAATAATTAGCAAATCAATGATTCTAGACAAGTTGCACTTTGATCCTAAAACACCATCATGGAATCAGAAAAGTGTCCAATTTGGTCAATGAGTCAGTCATCATCTGACCATTTCTCAGATTAATTAAAGAATTGCTCTCTGTTTGTCATTGGAGAATTTTCTTCCTACCAAACATTTTCCAGAGTAGAATCTTCACCAAAAGTGAATTCTCTAGAATCATATACAATGAAAATTACAATGGTTCAAACCCACTGCAAAAGAAGGATCTGCCCCCAAATGAAAATTACACTCTAAAGATTGTGATTTTTCAAGTGAGATACAAAGTTTGTCATATATCATGAAGTACTGAAATAAAATGAGACAGAAGCAAAATATCTGCATGGTTAAATTTTTAGTGCAGTTCTTATATTTTTAAACACTATCAATAATATATAAAATAAATATTTTATATTAAGAACTGATAAAATATTCTTATATTTTTTTATTTACAAGGATGAAAAACACAAAATCAAGTGGAAGTGTTACACATATAATATTTAATCTTTGTCTATAGATTCCTGTCAAGTGCTGAGGTCAGAGTGTTATATAGTTAGGACAGTGTAAAAATATAAACTATAAAGATGAGGAAATTAGTATTGTTATGATATTATGCATCCAATCCCCTAACCCTCCATACACTTCACACCTATAGTGAACCATCTCTCTTTCTTTCTCTCTCTAACTGCGACATTCACCCACTCTCTCTCTTATCAACTTGTTGAAGTCAGTAGTCGGAGGAACAATTGGACAGACAAATGATTGACCATAGAAACAAAAGCGGGTGAGATTTAAAAATAACATCACACACATGTGTGGAATCACGTGACCTAATATGAAAAGTTGAGTGGGAAAATATCAAAAGAATCAGACTGTGGAGCTTGAGTAGTTAATACCTTTCTTTCGTTATTGTCAACTAAAGGGGATTGCATAATGAAGAGAATGAAGCTTAGTCTTAGCTCAAACACACTGTGCCGCATGTGGGCATATATTTCATAAGCCAAATAGTCCAAATAGTCCAAGGCCAAATGTAATGGTGAATTACTCAATGTATTAATCACCAAAGACATAAGCATGTGGGATTCGTTCAATTATTGAAATGGAGAAAGCAATGATCAACAAGGCACTGAATCTCCATAACTGAAAGAGAAATTTTATGTGGATAAGTTGAGAAAAGGGTAAGACTGTTGCTTGAGGTCAAAACTTGCAACAGAAAAGAAAGAGAAACAGAATTTAAAAGATATTCCTGCACATGTGAATACGGATGCAAATGATGGAACTGAAAAAAAAGAAGAAGAGAAATATAAAAAAGAAATAGAGAGAAAGAAAAAAGGAGAAAACATGTTTTATTTCAGACAATAGACAAACGCTAAGTGTTTCTTTAGATTTTCATATCATATACACTGCAGACTTCTTTACATACAGGCATTTCCTACGTTCTTCTAATGTATAAGTAAATCTTGTTAAATCTTATTCCGGTGTTTGTCATTTGTCACTAATGGTTATTTGTCCCTACTCTGTGTTTATTTGACCCTGTGAGAGAACTCACCACTAACAGAGTGGAAAACTTGGCCATATCCTTTGGCAACAAGTCATTTTTTTACCATTTTATTTTTATATTTTGTGTTTTAACAATTGGTTCGTAACAGTAGAAATAAAAAGAAAGGCTAACACAATGATTAAATCACCCTGTATAAGACAAAAATATGGTAACTGGCTTTGTAATATGAAAGAAAAATTCTTTATGTTAAAAGTCATTAAAAATATTATTATTAAAACAATACAAGAAAGTTTAGATCGAAAATCAATTGATTGTTGTTAGGAATAAAGAAATATCCATAAATGTCTCTTAAAGCCAAAATAAAATATAAACTCTCTAAAACATGCTTATATTAGTAAGATTTTAAAGATAGATAAAAAATAGATTGAGATAGATAATGAATAGAAATACATAATGAATAGACATATAGATAATGAATAAATTGAGACTGATTGATGAATAAATAGATTGATATAGATAATGAATAGAAATACATAATGAATAGACATATAGATAATGAATAAATTGAGACTGATTGATGAAT
Source organism: Acanthosepion esculentum (assembly GCA_964036315.1). Taxonomy (NCBI): domain Eukaryota; kingdom Metazoa; phylum Mollusca; class Cephalopoda; order Sepiida; family Sepiidae; genus Acanthosepion; species Acanthosepion esculentum. Next base: position 3,110,894 of record OZ038520.1, read on the forward strand.
AAATAGATTGATATAGATAATGAATAGAAATACATAATGAATAGACATATAGATAATGAATAAATTGAGACTGATTGATGAATAAATAGATTGATATAGATAATGAATAGAAATACATAATGAATAGACATATATGGATAGATAAAAATAGACTTAAATTGGAATTTGACAAAATGATAAGATAATGAACAAATAGGAAATGTTTATTAATCTAACATGTTTAAACTTTTATTAAAGCTTTATCAGAGAATGAGATATGGAGAAATAGAAGAAAGAAATTCTGGTATTTTTACTCTTCTCTTGTTTGATTTTCATTGGTTAATCATGTTTCATGTACATTCAACTTGTTAAACAAATGTTAGTATAATTTATGTCGATTTGAAATTCCAAGAAATTATTGAATTCCAAGCCCTGAAAAATCGTAAACACAACTCATGTACGTAAGTGTATAGCAACTCCAGCCATTCATGTGGGATTCAGACAACAATGCACACTTGCTTAGTGTGTGTGTATCTAGTAGACATTATGTTTGTTATTTTATCGCATGTTCATTTAGGAATGTTTTTATGTACATACCACTTGTTTTAGATAAATATGCATTAGATTCTTTAATAAAGGTTGGTGATGTAATATAATGTTTTTGATATGTGTTTATAGTTGGTAATATTGATATTAGCAATTCCTCAATGTACTTTCGGTGTAAAGAATTATGTTCTTTTTTAATTATGATAGCATTTGTAAAATCAAAGTTATGACCAGTTTTGTTCCTACGTATTATTAGTGAGTGTGAATGGTTGTATAAATGTAAATCTCTTTTATGTTTGTAGATATGGGCTTTTAGATCGCATGATGTTTCACTGATATAAATGTTTTTACATTGTAAGCAATTTATTTGATAAGTGCCACCATCTGAATTGGTGGTGGATTTATCTTTCTTCCTGATTATATCTCTGATTGTCTTAAATGTGATGGTAAATATCCTATTATTAGGAATACTTAATTTATTTTCAAGTTTTGTAGAAAGAGTTCTAGAGGGTAGGATTATGAATTTTGCGTTGTTGTTAGAAGTGCTATCAGTAGTGTCTAGTCTTTTGGATTTGTGAACTCTGTAAGCTTGTTTTCTAGCATTGTGGATGAAATGATATGGGTAGTGAATAAGTCTAAATGTTTTCTCAATGTATTTCTCTTATTCACCTGAGTATTCTGGGCTACATATTTTAATGGCTCTGATGTAGAATCTGGTGGGAAGAGAAATTAATTAGGCAGTTTTTATTTGAGGGTTTATGTTAAACTCTAAAATCTATTTTCTTATTGCTATATATTAATGAGGATAGTTAGAGATTTGTTTATTCCAAATTCATCTATGAATTCGATGGTAGATTCAACCTTATTAAGTTTCTTTGTTTTGTCTAAAAGATTTACATTATGAAAATCAAACTGAGGTGTTTCTTGATGTCTTTCTATTTAGATAGATAGATAGATATGAACAGACTGGGATAGATGAACAAACTGGGATAGATAGATATAAACAGACTGGGATAGATAGATAGATAGATAGATAGATAGATAGATAGATAGATAGATAGATAGATAGATAGATAGATGTAAAACATGTTTAATGTAGTTTGAATGTAGAAATCCGACGTAGTAATTAATTTGTTCAATGAAACAGCACCAATGTCTAGTAGCAGCTATTCAGGAATTCTTAAGGTCTTCCATATCAGAGGTTGGCAGTGGATATTCGGAGAGAGTAGGAAAACGTAGTTCTGCAGGTCTTTCATATCAGAGGTTGGCAGTGAATATTCCGTCAAGAAATAAACAGAATGGCCGCCTTTATACACATCAGATCGAATATTCCATATCTCTTGATTGGTTAACCTTCTCTTGGTAAACTATAAAATGAGTCAGCTCATTTTGGTTGTCTCACTAGTTATATAGGTATTCAAAAAACTGTAACAATAGATAGATAGATAGATAGATAGATAGATATGAAAAGGACTGAGATAGATAGATAGATAGATAGATATGAAAAGGACTGAGATAGATAGATAGATAGATATGAAAAGGACTGAGATAGATAGATAGATAGATAGATAGATAGATAGATATGAAAAGGACTGAGATAGATAGATAGATAGATAGATAGATATGAAAAGGACTGAGATAGGTAGATAGATAGATAGATAGATAGATAATGAATAGACTGAGATAAATATGGAACAAAGAAACTGATTGAATGAGTATATAAAAATGAAATAAAAAGAGAGTAAGAAAGTTTGTGAAGGAAAGAGTGTGTGTGTTTGAGAGAGAGAGAGTGTATGTGTGAGAGAGAGAGAGTGTGTGTGTGTAAAGGAGACAGAGAAAGAGAGAGTGTGTGTGTGTGAGAGAGTGTGTTTGGTAGAGAGAGAGGGTGTGGAATGAGATAAAAATATAAAATAAAGAAAGTGTGAATGAAGGAAAAAATTCTAAAAAAAATAAAAAATAAAAAAGTAGCAGCAGCACATTCCTTTCTCATTAGATTGTTTGGGTCTCATGCCAAGTAATTCCCCTTTATGACATGTCCTGGGGTATTGGTGATTGTGGGGTTACTTAGCAGTATCCATCTTCTTTCCAAGTAACAGGTAGCAGCAGTGGAGTAGCATGGGCAGGGCCAGAGGTGTGATTGCCCTGTGCACTAAATTTTTAAAGTTGCAAAAAATTAATTAGGATGAGAAAATATGCAAAAAACTAGAATTCATAACATCTCATGGCTAAGGAAGAGGTGTAACAGCTTAAATTGTCCTAGGTGCTCAAGTCCCACCCCACTGGGTGACAGGTTATATTTAGTTACATGGTATCTGCAGCAAAGACTAATCCCTTACATGACCCATTATTGTATGCACAAGATGAACAGTCTTTACAAAGCTAAATGAATCCAATTGTTCTGCTGTTTACTCAGAGCTGGAGGTAGGAGTGGATTCATGCCTTTCTCAAGCATATTAATGAAAAGTGATGGCAAGCTGTCTTAAATGAAGTTAGAGCTCTATCAGTTTTGTTTTCTGTACTGTTAACTTTTAGGTGTCACCTCCTCCCACTACTACTGCTCCAAGAAGCAGCAGCAGCATGTGTGGCACTGGTATTTGAAAAGATAGGTCTGGGTTAAGATTAAATATTTTGCATACCATTTTGATTACCTGCCTACCTACCCGTCCAACCACCTACCAAAGGATGCTGGTTTCACATAAAGTCACAAACAAGACATATGGTTTTTTTTACAAGTGGGACAGGTCATTTACTAAATTTACCGTTATTAGCATTGAATGTATTTTTAGTGACAACAAACAAATAAAGAACAAACTTCTGTGAATATCCTTATCATTTCAGAGATTGTTTAGGTGACAAATTATTTTCCACCCGCCAACCTCACCCTCACAAGCGAAATGTGGTGAACCTCTTGCTGCTCTATTGCTACTACAATGGAATGAGCTTGGACAAAATAAATTCTTTGGTTCCGCTAGGTCTAACCTTTACATCTAGGACCTACCATGTCACTTATATTGTAGCAAACCACCCTTATTCCTTCCATATTGGTAAGAAGTCAATTTCATTCGAAAAACTTCTTCCTGCAAATCATTCCTCTGTGGAACCGACTCCCAAGAAGATGTTTCCCTGATTACTACAATCATAACCTCTTTAAGTGTAGGGTTAACTGTTATCTCCCCTCCCTATGCATATAAACTGCCTCTTAATTAACCCTCTACCTTCAGTGGCCTTGTACAGGGTGAACCTTACTGTAAAAAAATGTCTAGCACTTTAGGTTTAATCTATTTCCAGTCTACAATGTTATGAACAAATATTTCTTTATTATGCAGACACAAAAATAACTCCAAGTAAGCAAAGGATATTTATAAATTTTGTTTGAACAGGACTTTCTATAATAGACATTAATCATTTTATTTGAGGATATTTTAATGAACAACGATTTTTTTCTTAAAGATATTTTAGGATTGTTATGTTTTTGCTTTTATGATTTGTTCAGAGTTTTTAATTTATCTGCACACATTATTTTTTTTACAGTGATGTAAGAGGCAAAGTTTATATGTAAGGAAGATAATGGCTAACCCTAGAATAGAACAGGATAACACTGAAGTCATAAGGAAAGCATCTTCTTGGGAGTCAGTTCCACAAAGCAGAGGTTTGTGGGAAGAAGCTGCTCAAGTGGAATTTACATCTCACCAATGGAATACAAATATTAAAGTTCACCCAATACAAGGCTTAAGAGTCACTCAATGTAGAGGGTTACCATTAAGATGGTTATGATGAATGAGGTGCATGATATGAATGAAATAGGAGATGGTAGAAAGTGAAGATTATGAGAATAAGGAGGATAGATAAAGATTGGCTCTTGACTTGAAGAGGTTAAGATTATATCGTTCAGGAAAACATCCACATAGAAGTCTTTTCCACAAAGTAGCAGTTCTTGGATTGAAAACTGAGTGGAAATTTATCCTTCCATTTGGAATATGGAGGCAATTAATGATTCAACAGCATGGAAGTCCTAGGCCTGAACTGGTGGCTATAAAGAATGGAGCTTATCACTTGCTAGTTTACACCAGTTTAGTAGTTTTCCCTGGAAACTGATTGATAGCAAGTCTCCAACTTTTTCAGTCATGTCTTGAGTGTTTTGGACATAGATCTAAGTTCACTTGTTATTATGTGTGCAACCATAAAATCTTTACCTTCCACAGTTCTTGTTCCTCTTATGTTTTTATTTTCCAGTTCCCTTAATTGCTACAGTTTGCAATTACTTCTTTCCCCCTATTTTCTGAGTATCAAAAGAATGTTTAAGTAAATATCAATACCTACAGCAGGGTGCCTACATAGATTTGGTATAACATGAAAAATATTAAGAAAAATATCAGGTAAAGTTTCTTGTTTCCCTGTTTTTATCAAAAGCTGAATATTCCATTGTTTCATGGCAACAGCCTTCTAAGAAGAAATAAAAGAATAAATAAAATAGATGACTTTTGAGTTGTACATTTTTGAAATCTCCAAGCAATTAAATACAAATTAACAATTTGATAGGTATCTAAGATTTTCTACAAGTTTGCACTGTGACCTTCTTAGGCATGTTGCAAATTATACTTTCTTTTTTATTTGTCCCATTCACATACTACTTCTCTCGTGGGACAATTTGTGATATATATATATGTGATATATATATATATATATATATATATATATATATATATATATATATATATATATATATATATATGTATATATATATATATACAGTGTAACCCGGATATAAGATAAGCCTGGATATAAGAGAAATTTTCTCTGGTCCCAAATTAGAGCCTGTGTTAATGTATATATAATAGACCAAACCCGGATATAAGAGACTTCTTCTCCGGTCCCGACAACTCTCTTATATCCGGGTTACACTGTATATAAAATGAAAACTAAAATAAAAGCTTCAAGAAAGGTTTTTTAGTTTTAAAAATTCATTTTGAACATTAGGTACTACTTGTTTTTGTGGAAGTCCCTATATATATATATATATATATATATATATATATATATATATATATATATATATATATATATAAAATGAAGAGGTTATAATGGTTCCAATGAGAGAAAAGTGTGTATATTAAAAAGAATATTTTTTTTTTAAAATCCACATTACAACCAAAAAGTTTGCAGTACCACTCTTCTTTTTATTATATATATATATATATATATATATATATATATATGTATGTATGTATGTATGTATCTTGTTAAATTTTGTTTCTTCCCTCTTCTCTCATAAGAAATGACCTGTATCTAATGTATAACATTGTAGCAAAGTTATATTTGTATTGAATATGTTGTCTAGAGTTTGTCTAAATCTGTGGGTCATCACCTCTTACTTATGATTGTTTCTTAATTTCTGTTTCTCCCCTTACTTTGAAATTAGTGTAGGCTATTTTGATTGGTGGATCTGAATATAAACAAAACAAATCCTGCTGCTATCTCCTCCCTCTTCCTTCTTACTCTTTTTCCTTATTCTTCGTTTTCTTAGGAAATAAGAGTATATCTTGTGTCTTTCTTTTTTACTCCTTTTCTTTTCTTCATTTTCTCATGAAAAGGTGTTGTATGTTGTTTAAGTCAGAATAAATTTTCTACTACTTATTTACTAACACCTGATGAGATGTGTTAATACACATCGAAACATGATTGCATTTGCGTAGCGTTTTTACATATCGCAATATCCTAAAACAATGAATATGGCTCTACTTTTGTATTGAGCCCTCTTTTAAATGGAATGTTACTAATGTAGGAATCAGATGATAGCCCAACCTACCTACTCCTATTGAGGAAAAAAAAGCAAGTAAATTTTCAGAGTTTAGGTGCAGATATTAGAAATATAGAGTTGAAGTATACTTTAGAGGGAACCGGAAAACCAGACCTAAACAGGAAACAAGGGATAAACCTCTACTCCTCTTCAAATAAGTTCTTTTTGAGTTCATATGAAGTGGGATAAAATGAATTTATGTATATTTTATTTAATCCCCCACCAATATATTTCCAATACATTCTTTATTTTCCCCTCCTCCTCACTTTCTACCACACCTCATGTTGTACACTTATTCATTTATTTATTTATTGTTAAAAAATATAGCATTCATAAATTTTTTAATTTTAAAAAATAAAGCATTAAAAAATCAATTGACCAAAATCGCCTGAAGATACCAAAAGGTTGAAACCCAGGTAGCGGAATCGCCTGAAGATACCAAAAGGTTGAAACCAAGGTAGCGGAATCACTTGAAGATACCAAAAAGTTGAAACCAAGGTAGCGAAATCGCCTGAAGATACCAAAAGGTAGGAACCAAGGTAATGGAATCGCCTGAAGATACCAAAAGGTTGAAACCAAGGTAGTGGAATCACCTGAAGATACCAAAAGGTTGAGACCAAGGTAGTGGGATTGCCTGAAGATACCAAAAGGTTGAAACCAAGGTAGCAGAATCACCTGAAGATACCAAAACGTTGAAACCAAGGTAGTGGAATCACCTGAAGATACCAAAAGGTTGAGACCAAGGTAGTGGGATTGCCTGAAGATACCAAAAGGTTGAAACCAAGGTAGCAGAATCACCTGAAGATACCAAAACGTTGAAACCAAGGTAGTGGAATCGCCTGAAGATACCAAAAGGTTGAAACCAAGGTAGCGGAATCAGCTGATTTCGTAATTTTCTATACTTATATATATATATAGATAAATAGGTATAGGAAGGCATGCTGGTGGGTACCCTGACATCAAGAGACAATTTGTGAAAACTGTAAAGCAAATAGAGATGGGATGGCATAAAACCAAAAATACATGGAAAATTTTTTACAGAAAGATAAAGCAAAAAAAGAAAAAAGTAAAATAACAGTATTGACAGAACAGAAACATAACTGAAATAAGTGTTAAGTTTTTGCACAGAAATGTGACTGTTTCATGGGATATTAATTTTTAATGTTTATTGAGTGCTAAACTAAAATAGGACTTTTTCAATATATTCTCATGATAAATTTTTAATACATTTTTTTCTTGCTACCCAAAGTAGGTGATGGAAGTTCCGGACATGTACTACAAATATGCCTGGGGTGAGCTAGAAATGTGTAAAGCAAAATCATTCAGTAGTTTAAGGCATTTGGCGCAATCATGTATAAGGGTATTATTTTGTTATTTATCAAAATCAAATAGAGTCTTTCTAGATAGATAGATAGCTATGAACAAACTCAAATAGATAGAAAGATAAATATGAACAGACTGAGATAGATAGATAGATAGATGTGAACAAAATGAGATAGATATGAAGAGACAGAGAGATGGAAACATAAATATGAACAGAATGAAAGATATACAGATAGATATGAACAAACTGAGATAGATAGATAGATAGATAGATAGATAGATAGATGTGAACAAAATGAGATAGATATGAAGAGACAGAGAGATGGAAACATAAATATGAACAGAATGAAAGATATACAGATAGATATGAACAGACTGAGATAGATAGATAGATAGATAGATAGATATGAACAAACTCAAATAGATAGAAAGATAAATATGAACAGACTGAGATAGATAGATAGATAGATAGGTAGATAGATAAATAGATATGAACAGAATGAGATAGAGAGATGGATATGAACAGACTGAGATAGATAGATAGATAGATAGATAGATAGATAGATGTGATCAAAATGAGATAGATATGAAGAGACAGAGAGATGGAAACATAAATATGAACAGAATGAAAGATATACAGATAGATATGAACAGACTGAGATAGATAGATAGATAGATAGATAGATAGATAGATAGATAGATAGATAGATAGATAGATATGAACAAACTCAAATAGATAGAAAGATAAATATGAACAGACTGAGATAGATAGATAGATAGATAGGTAGATAAATAGATATGAACAGAATGAGATAGATAGATGGATATGAACAGACTGAGATAGATAGATAGATAGATGTGATCAAAATGAGATAGATATGAAGAGACAGAGAGATGGAAACATAAATATGAACAGAATGAAAGATATACAGATAGATATGAACAGACTGAGATAGATAGATAGATAGATAGATAGATAGATAGATAGATAGATAGATATGAACAAACTCAAATAGATAGAAAGATAAATATGAACAGACTGAGATAGATAGATAGATAGATAGGTAGATAGATAAATAGATATGAACAGAATGAGATAGATAGATGGATATGAACAAACTCAGATAGATAGATAGATAGATAGATAGATGTGATCAAAATGAGATAGATATGAAGAGACAGAGAGATGGAAACATAAATATGAACAGAATGAAAGATATACAGATAGATATGAACAGACTGAGATAGATAGATAGATAGATAGATAGATAGATAGATATGAACAAACTCAAATAGATAGAAAGATAAATATGAACAGACTGAGATAGATAGATAGATAGATAGATAGGTAGATAGATAAATAGATATGAACAGAATGAGATAGATAGATGGATATGAACAGACTGAGATAGATAGATAGATAGATAGATAGATAGATAGATAGATGTGATCAAAATGAGATAGATATGAAGAGACAGAGAGATGGAAATATAAATATGAACAGAATGAAAGATATACAGATAGATATGAACAGACTGAGATAGATAGATAGATAGATAGATAGATAGATAGATAGATAGATATGAACAAACTCAAATAGATAGAAAGATAAATATGAACAGACTGAGATAGATAGATAGATAGATAGATAGGTAGATAGATAAATAGATATGAACAGAATGAGATAGATAGATGGATATGAACAGACTGAGATAGATAGATAGATAGATAGATGTGATCAAAATGAGATAGATATGAAGAGACAGAGAGATGGAAACATAAATATGAACAGAATGAAAGATATACAGATAGATATGAACAGACTGAGATAGATAGATAGATAGATAGATAGATAGATAGATATGAACAAACTCAAATAGATAGAAAGATAAATATGAACAGACTGAGATAGATAGATAGATAGGTAGATAGATAAATAGATATGAACAGAATGAGATAGATAGATGGATATGAACAAACTCAGATAGATAGATAGATAGATAGATAGATAGATAGATAGATAGATAGATAGATAGATGTGATCAAAATGAGATAGATATGAAGAGACAGAGAGATGGAAACATAAATATGAACAGAATGAAAGATATACAGATAGATATGAACAGACTGAGATAGATAGATAGATAGATAGATAGATAGATAGATAGATAGATATGAACAAACTCAAATTGATAGAAAGATAAATATGAACAGACTGAGATAGATAGATAGATAGATAGGTAGATAGATAAATAGATATGAACAGAATGAGATAGATAGATGGATATGAACAAACTCAGATAGATAGATAGATAGATAGATAGATAGATGTGATCAAAATGAGATAGATATGAAGAGACAGAGAGATGGAAACATAAATATGAACAGAATGAAAGATATACAGATAGATATGAACAGACTGAGATAGATAGATAGATAGATAGATAGATAGATAGATAGATATGAACAAACTCAAATAGATAGAAAGATAAATATGAACAGACTGAGATAGATAGATAGATAGATAGATAGATAGGTAGATAGATAAATAGATATGAACAGAATGAGATAGATAGATGGATATGAACAGACTGAGATAGATAGATAGATAGATAGATAGATAGATGTGATCAAAATGAGATAGATATGAAGAGACAGAGAGATGGAAATATAAATATGAACAGAATGAAAGATATACAGATAGATATGAACAGACTGAGATAGATAGATAGATAGATAGATAGATAGATAGATAGATAGATATGAACAAACTCAAATAGATAGAAAGATAAATATGAACAGACTGAGATAGATAGATAGATAGATAGATAGGTAGATAGATAAATAGATATGAACAGAATGAGATAGATAGATGGATATGAACAGACTGAGATAGATAGATAGATAGATAGATGTGATCAAAATGAGATAGATATGAAGAGACAGAGAGATGGAAACATAAATATGAACAGAATGAAAGATATACAGATAGATATGAACAGACTGAGATAGATAGATAGATAGATAGATAGATAGATAGATAGATATGAACAAACTCAAATAGATAGAAAGATAAATATGAACAGACTGAGATAGATAGATAGATAGGTAGATAGATAAATAGATATGAACAGAATGAGATAGATAGATGGATATGAACAAACTCAGATAGATAGATAGATAGATAGATAGATAGATAGATAGATGTGATCAAAATGAGATAGATATGAAGAGACAGAGAGATGGAAACATAAATATGAACAGAATGAAAGATATACAGATAGATATGAACAGACTGAGATAGATAGATAGATAGATAGATAGATAGATAGATAGATAGATAGATAGATAGATGGATAGATATGAACAAACTCAAATAGATAGAAAGATAAATATGAACAGACTGAGATAGATAGATAGATAGATAGATAGGTAGATAGATAAATAGATATGAACAGAATGAGATAGATAGATGGATATGAACAAACTCAGATAGATAGATAGATAGATAGATAGATAGATAGATAGATGTGATCAAAATGAGATAGATATGAAGAGACAGAGAGATGGAAACATAAATATGAACAGAATGAAAGATATACAGATAGATATGAACAAACTGAGATAGATAGATAGATAGATAGATAGATAGATAGATGTGATCAAAATGAGATAGATATGAAGAGACAGAGAGATGGAAACATAAATATGAACAGAATGAAAGATATACAGATAGATATGAACAGACTGAGATAGATAGATAGATAGATAGATAGATAGATAGATAGATAGATATGAACAAACTCAAATAGATAGAAAGATAAATATGAACAGACTGAGATAGATAGATAGATAGATAGGTAGATAGATAAATAGATATGAACAGAATGAGATAGATAGATGGATATGAACAAACTCAGATAGATAGATAGATAGATAGATAGATAGATAGATGTGATCAAAATGAGATAGATATGAAGAGACAGAGAGATGGAAACATAAATATGAACAGAATGAAAGATATACAGATAGATATGAACAGACTGAGATAGATAGATAGATAGATAGATAGATAGATAGATAGATATGAACAAACTCAAATAGATAGAAAGATAAATATGAACAGACTGAGATAGATAGATAGATAGATAGGTAGATAGATAAATACATATGAACAGAATGAGATAGATAGATGGATATGAACAAACTCAGATAGATAGATAGATAGATAGATAGATAGATAGATAGATAGATAGATGTGATCCAAATGAGATAGATATGAAGAGACAGAGAGATGGAAACATAAATATGAACAGAATGAAAGATATACAGATAGATATGAACAAACTGAGATAGATAGATAGATAGATAGATAGATAGATAGATGTGAACAAAATGAGATAGATATGAAGAGACATAGAGATGGAAACATAAATATGAACAGAATGAAAGATATACAGATAGATATGAACAGACTGAGATAGATAGATAGATAGATAGATAGATAGATATGAACAAACTCAAATAGATAGAAAGATAAATATGAACAGACTGAGATAGATAGATAGATAGATAGGTAGATAGATAAATAGATATGAACAGAATGAGATAGATAGATGGATATGAACAAACTCAGATAGATAGATAGATAGATAGATAGATAGATGTGATCAAAATGAGATAGATATGAAGAGACAGAGAGATGGAAACATAAATATGAACAGAATGAAAGATATACAGATAGATATGAACAGACTGAGATAGATAGATAGATAGACATGAACAGGCTGAGATAGATATGAACTGAGATAGATAGATAGATACAAAAATGATAGAAAATAAAATAAAGGGGGTGAACTGAAATAAATTTACAATCTTTTGCTGACCTACAATGGTAACCAGTTCCTGCTCCTATGGTCCTTTGCTCTTTTTTATCCTTTGCCAGTTCCCCCAAATCATCCACAGAAACCAGAGGTAATAAGCAATCCATTAAATACCATTACCAAACTGTAATTGCTTACTGATCCGACAAGTATATGACAATTTTCGAAAACCCAAAAATGTCCTTTCCCATGAATAAGGAGATGCTGGCACCTCATGTTATACTTACCAAACTAATGACCTGGCAACAATTTTCTCCAGTAGGGGGTGGTGGAAATATAGGTAGTGGGATAGCAGGCAAAACACATTGACAAATGTTAGTCCTCTATTATATTGTTTTGGCCTCAAATTTCTGTCCTCGTTCCAGTCCATTATTTGGAAGTATACAAGTGGGAAGTATTTTTCTGGAAAACTGTTTTTGTCTTTTCTTTGTTTTATCTTCATTTTGGTTTCATTTCAATAACATGGTTATCATTAGATAGGTTTTAGAAAAAATTAGATTTTTGTTTTTATTTTTTAATTAAAAAAATTTTGATTGCTGTTTTTATTTTTTATTTTTTGCTTATTACATGAAAAAGTAACTCTTTTTTTTAATTAATAAATTCTTAGTATTACTTTTCATTTGTATAGAGATTGTGACATGACGTATTTTCATTATTCTACACTACAGGCAAACTCTCAGTTATGTGCCATGTGTGATATATGCTTAGGTGATCATGTATCTTTCGATACATGACTGACGAGGCAGATTTTTTTTTCCCGCAGTAGGTTGCTATTTCTTTCTGTGGTAGACCAGTTGCCATCCAAGGCTATAGAACCTGGTCTGTCCTGCTATTTATCAATATCCTGGGGGAGGAAAAGAGGATTCATACCTTTCCTAAGGGTATTAGCACATAAGTGAATGTAATGGATTTGACTGAAATTTGAACTTGGCTCTCTGATTCTTCAACCCAAGCCACTATCCATTACCCCACTGTGCCTCCACTATACATTTCTTTAAAAAACATCTTTATTGGAGATATTTTTGTATTTTTAAAAATAAAAGGTAAAATTTCGGCAACTACAGTGTATTTGCTTTTATTTTGACAAACTAAGCAGTTAACTAAAGAAAAAAATTATCAAATAATAAAAATGAAAAGGTTACCTCCACAGGCAATAATCAACACAGATGAAACTAGGAAACTAAGTCATAAGGGTAAGACTTGGTTGCAATCTCCAGTGGCTGATTGTTGTATACAAGAGGGGCAGTGCTCTTAGGCTGTCCAAGTTTCCACTTGATAGTTTATTTGTACCATAGACTTGTCCAAATACATTTAGACAGACCTAAGGTTCAGATGGCTGGATTTAAGAAATTTTAACTTATTTATTAGAAGGATTTACATTAATAGCTACTACTAACACTACAGCAGTAATTGTTGGTAGCTGCGGTTGGGAATAGATAGTGGGATTACTATTCATAATTTGGTTGCTTGCAGCTGACTATACTCAGTGATTTAATCTAGATTAGCAGCACAAATTGTATGTGAATCTAGAGTAGATTAAGCTATTAAATCAGGAGTGGGAAATTATCTGTAACTAGAGCTGAACTAGCCTGTTTGCTTATCAAGATGTGACAAGCTTTAATAGTTACAGCTAGGTTAAAAAGAATGTCTTCAGAGGTAGCAAATATGGCTGCTGAATTATGACATAGGGAATTTAATAGTTAGAGCTAGTTTAAAAAGAATGTCTTCAGAGGTAGCAAATATGGCTGCTGAATTATGACATAGGGAATGTAATAGTTAGAGCTAGGTTAAAAAGAACGTCTTCTGAAGTAGCAAATATGGCTGCTGAATTATGACATAGGGAATTTAATAGTTAGAGCTAGTTTAAAAAGAATGTCTTCAGAGGTAGCAAATATGGCTGCTGAATTATGACATAGGGAATTTAATAGTTAGAGCTAGTTTAAAAAGAATGTTTTCAGAGGTAGCAAATATGGCTGCTGAATTATGACATAGGGAATTTAATAGTTAGAGCTAGTTTAAAAAGAATGTCTTCTGAGGTAGCAAATATGGCTGCTGAATTATAACATAGGGAATTTAATAGTTAGAGCTAGTTTAAAAAGAATGTCTTCTGAGGTAGCAAATATGGCTGCTGAATTATGACATAGGGAATTTAATAGTTAGAGCTAGTTTAAAAAGAATCTCTTCTGAGGTAGCAAATATGGCCGCTGAATTATGACATAGGGAATTTAATAGTTAGAGCTAGTTTAAAAAGAATGTCTTCAGAGGTAGCAAATATGGCCGCTGAATTATGACATAGGAAATTTAATAGTTAGAGCTAGTTTAAAAAGAACGTCTTCTGAAGTAGCAAATATGGCTGCTGAATTATGACATAGGGAATTTAATAGTTAGAGCTAGGTTAAAAAGAACGTCTTCTGAATGAGCAAATATGGCTGCTGAATTATGACATAGGGAATTTAATAGTTAGAGCTAGTTTAAAAAGAATGTCTTCAGAGGTAGCAAATATGGCTGCTGAATTATGACATAGGGAATTTAATAGTTAGAGCTAGGTTAAAAAGAACGTCTTCTGAAGTAGCAAATATGGCTGCTGAATTATGACATAGGGAGTTTAATAGTTAGAGCTAGGTTAAAAAGAACGTCTTCTGAAGTAGCAAATATGGCTGCTGAATTATGACATAGGGAATTTAATAGTTAGAGCTAGTTTAAAAAGAACGTCTTCTGAAGTAGCAAATATGGCTGCTGAATTATGACATAGGGAATTTAATAGTTAGAGCTAGGTTAAAAAGAACGTCTTCTGAAGTAGCAAATATGGATGCTGAATTATGACATAGGGGATTTAATAGTTAGAGCTAGGTTAAAAAGAACGTCTTCTGAAGTAGCAAATATGGCCGCTGAATTATGACATAGGGAATTTTGATCAATAATATTGCTAGCATCACATTAGTGAAAGGATGAACCAGGACTATAAATATGTGCATATGTGAGGCTTTTAGGAATTAATTTTCAGGAGCTGTTCATCTGGGAGCCCAGTCTGAGCTCTGCTCAGTTTGACACATTTGACCGACTTTCCTTACCTTGAGATAACTGAAGTGGCTGGGTGTGAGAGATCTACCAAGCTTTGAAACTTGGCCAGGACTAGACTCTGGGATTAGATGGTCTTTTTTATGAATTATAATTGAGGCAGTTGCATGTGTTTGTTCCTTTACTGGAACTCTGATTTTCAACAGCTGGATGAAGTAAAGATCTACACCCCAACATTTCACCAGGAGTTTGATCAAGTTAGACAAAAACAGTTGGGGTAAGATTAATAATTTTTTGCTCTTAATGAAGATAAACACAGAGTTAAAGTTTGGTCAAGATCTTAGCCATTCGTAGGCTGTACTGTCTAGTCTGATTGGCTCTGAGCAGACTCATAATATGAAGAGCAGGACTATTCAGGTACTGTGATGTGCAGAGCTTTGGTGATGTCTGGGACCAACTCCTTGATTGTATGCCCTTAAGACTCAAGTAATGGGGTCCTACTCTGGTCTCACTTATAAAAAAAAAATGGATCCACATTCACACCTGCTTGTTGGACTGTACAATGAAGTTAACAGGGACAATTTCAAAAATTAAATTATTATTTCACTCTTTAATGGGATGCTCTCTTGATATGGATGCCCAGGGCTGTCACAACCTCTGACTCCACCTTCTGCATACTACTGCTCAGGAAACCCAGCATTTGATCAAAGAGCAAGTCAATAGTGAAACCATGTTGATCAATTTGGATCAGTTCAAGACATTCAATATAGCTGACCATTGATTTCTGGAGGCTGTTCTTGCAGTGGCTGGTTTTGAGTTTTCTTTTTGAGTCTGTATCCATCTTTTGTATGCTATCCCCAGTTTCACTGGCGAAAGGTGAATGGAGTAATGTTGGAACCTTTTGTATTGTGTCACATGAGGAGTGTGCACTCAAGTGAAGGGGAGGCCCATTATTTGCCTAGAGATAAGTGATTCTTCTATAACGAATGTTGAATTGCTTTGAAGTTTTTCTTACAGGTGAAGACTGGCCTCTCTGACACTTAGCCATTGTCTCAGAAGCCATTATATCAAATGTTAGGGGATCTGTTCATGATGATTTGATGGATGAGTTTAGTCTGACAAGGCAAGAATTTTATTCCTTATGGCTTTGGGTGCTCAAGTTTAATAATGTTGAGGCATCACTCATCTGGCTAGTGTTACAAGGTGTCCTTTGGGTCAGCAAGAAGATTTGTCCAATGGGGCTGACAATGTAGCAATATGACAAAGACTTCTTCTGCTTGCTTGGCATTCTGAGAGTCATGAGGGAGTGATTTACCTCTTCCCAACTGATCTTTTTCTTTAAGCATCAATTTAAAGTTAAAGTCAGGATGTGACTCTCCTCATTGAAATTTGGCAACAGGTGAGTTTTGTGCTACTGTCAAGTAATGACTTACACTGGTAATTGGATGCTGGTTAGGTGTGCAGGATACTAGTTTCTCTAGGCTAAACACTGACATCCCACCCCTAATAAAGTAGTTTATGAAAATTTTTCTCTTTCAGTTTGCTCACATAAATTAACCTACACATAAATTAACTTATCTAGTGTATGTATTGCTCATTGACCCCTTTTATTTTTTACTCCTCTTTGTTTAGTTGAATTCCCTCTCCTTATCCCCTGTTAGGTGACAGAGATGTCAGTTCCCTAGTATAGCACTTTTCAAACTTTCTTTACTGCAACAAACAGCAAGAACCATATTTTGCATTGAGACCCATTATATCTATGTGTAATAAATCAAAGACAAATTCTGTTCACTAGGTTCATATATTCAGCATCAACAATTTATATGTATATTTATGTATATTTATATATTTATATATATATTATATGTATATATATATATATATATATATATATATATATATATATATATATATATATATATATATATATTTATTTATTTATATATATATATTTATTTATTTATATATATATATTTATATATATATATATATTTATATATATATATATATATATATATATATATATATGTATATTATATATTTATATATATATGTATATTATATATTTATATATATATTTATGTATATTTATATATATATATATATGTATATTTTATGTATATTTCTTATGATCTGCATTCATTGGAATTGAATGTATCTATTTCTATTATCTATCTGTATAAATATAAAATTTAAAGGAAATTTCATCACTAAATCTGCAATGAGTTTGATGAACAAAATACATAAACTCAATTAGAACAGACTATATATACACACACGCACACACACATATACACACACACATATAATATATATATATATATATATATATATATATATATGAGACAAATTTCTCAGAGTTAACCTGTAGAAAAAGACAATATTTATAAATGTAAAAGACAATAGGAAAACTGTAATAGTTGCCTTGAAAAAGTTCACATCAGACAAAATGCGTTGGCAACTATTACAGCTTTCCTATTGTCTTTTACATTTATATATATATGTATTAGAACAGACTATATATATATATATATATATATATATATATATATATATATATATATATATATAAATATATTTTATTTATTTATTATAATATTATAATTTTTTCATATACACAAAAACAATTTACTCACAACAAAGATTCAACTTTGTTTTGGTGCATTTAGTTGCACCTTGATTGGTGAGAACCAAAATGGTTATGAAGAATTCTGTTTGTTAAACAGAAATTGTTCATAAACAGACAAACAAAATTATTTATAACCATTTTGGTTCTCACCAGTTGAGGTGCAACTAAATGCACCGAAACAAAGTAGTAGAAATGTAAAATGGCATTAGTATATATAAATGTTATATGCACTTTAATATGTTTTTGCTATATTTGTAATAAATTTTGTTGAGTGTTGGTTGATTGATTTTGATATGGAGAATTTTGTTTATTATTTTCATAATGTGTTTTTAAAAATCACTATGACGATGAAATACAAATTTCATCACAGTTACAATATGTTTTTCTTCATAATTTACCCCTGCAGATGATCTTAGAAAAGGTTAAAAGTACTTGGGTCAAATAAAACTAAAATGCCTTACTTGATGAATTTCATTTTAGCATCAAGAAACTGATTTGACAACTAGAAAGGATCAGTATAAAAATAAGTAGACACAATAAGTCTTTTCCTATCTATTTACCTATATCAATCTGTTCACATCTATTGCAGTTTGTTCATATCTATCTCAGCCTGTTCACATCTATCTATCTATCTATCTATCTATCTATCTATCTATCTATCTATCTATCTATCTATCTATCGCATTCTGTTAATATCTAGCTATCTGTCTGTTAATATTTATCTATGTCTATTAATATCTATCTGTTAATAACCCAGTCTTTTCCTATATATTTATTCAAATCAGTCTGTTAATATCTGTTTATCTCATTCTGTTCATATCTATCTATCTATCTATCTATCTATCTATCTATCTATCTATCTATCTATTCCATTTGTATTATAAAAATATATTAATATTTTCATTATTTTAGTAGTAAGACAAGTGCAGAAACTATGTAGTTGTTGTAGTGATGGTGGGTTAAACAGTTTAACCTGACATTTATTATTATTATTATTATTATTATTAAGTAAAAATAAGAAAAATAACAGATTTTATTGTTGCAATATTGATATTACTATAATTTTCATAATCATCATCAATATTACTACTACTTACTTAATTAAAGAAAGGACTAGACTAGAGAGATTTATTGTAGTAGTGGTGTTGCTGCTGCTAATAATAATAATAATAATAATAATAGTAATTATTATTAATATAAATAATAGCAGTAGTAGTATTAGTATGCTTATTATTAGAAAGAAGATAAAAAGGAAAATGCAAATAATAAAAGTGCTTTACTTTTTTTTTTTTTAATAAATAACCCTAAAGTAGACGTTTCAATTGACCTCTACATACGTTTATGTCCTCAGATATTTTAGAAACAGACTTTTTGTTCAAATTATTTACAGACATAGACGTTTTACTAAGGATAATATTTTATTTTATTTTTTTAATAAAATTACTAAAAATTGAAGTCATGATAAAAACCGGTATTTTAAAAAAGAGGGGGTCATGAAAGATTAGGAAGAATAGAGGAGGAGCAAGAAGGAATAAATGCATCGAACATTTCAAACTGAAGCTGGTAACCATGGCAACCACAACCCAGTCTGAATTATGTATCACATTGAAGCTATAATAAAACCAACCAGAATCTGGATTTTATATTGTAATAGGAAAAGGAGGTAAAAACAGTTCACTGTGAACTGTTTTTACCTCCTTTTCCTGTGAACTGTTCACACATTCAAAAATCAAAATGCTGTTCTTCTTCACGTCTATCTTTCTAACTCTTCCTCTCATTTAATAAGCATTCTTTTTTTCTTCTTTTAATTCAATTCACTCTAGATTTATTTTCTATACTTCACGTGGCTTTAAATTTGCTTACACGGACGATAGCGAACATTAAAAGCAGCAGTAATTTCGTGGTGATGTCAATGTTCCCAACAAAGAATGAAACATTTAGTTGAGGCGCAGTTACCTCCCTTGACTAAGTCAAGCGCATAAATTGTTAGGCAATTAAAAAAATAATGCATTTATATTTCTAAAGATGGATAAGATGCGCGCACGCGCACGCACGCACGCACGCACGCACGCGATAATAAAGTAGCACATCTTTAAAAAATATCCCAGATAATGTTGTGAAGATGGAAATAAAAGTAGAAGTGTTGACATCTTTTTCAGAGCAGTAAAATAGATTGCACATGACCAGGACCGGATTATAAACTTTTAGGAACCTTAAGCAAATGAAATTAATTATGCCTCCCACCAGACGGAACCACCCTCTTCTTAACTCGACTGCACCCGTCTTAAATTTTTTTTTATTCGTGAAATATTTTAGCGACATTTACAAAGCTTAAACTTATTGCAAATTCTTTAAACTAGAATAGCTATCTTTTGTTTACCAATAAAAATATTCGTTAAGAAATACCACTTTAATTGCGAATCAAATTAGAGCACATTTCAACACAACCATTGTAAAAAATCAAACCTTTTTTAAAACCAGCATTTAAAACATTCAAAACAAAATAAATGAGTTTGTAAGTTTGTAATATTGATATCATTCCAGTTTATGAAACTATTTAGAAGTTAAACATCTAGAAAATTGAAATCATTGCTTTATAAAAAATTCTAAGATAATGATTTTAAAACATTTGAATTTTGAAACAATGACAAACTAAAACTATACTAAAGCATTCTTTTCTTTGATTTGCTTCTTAAAATCAAATAAAAATACGAGTTTGTCATTGATCTCATTCCAGTTCTTGAAACTATTTTTAAAAGTTATAAGAAGATCTTAGAAAATTAAAATCATTGCTTTATGGGTCCTAGGCTGCACCCTTAGCCTAAAAAAGGGTGCCCGAAAAATTTGGTAATTTTGAAAAGGTAGGAAAATTTGGTAACTATGAAATAAAAGTCGATTGAAAATTGATTTAAGTTCTGGAGTGGAGGAGATTTGAGGACTAAACCCCACCCTCCTCCGCTATATTTTTTTAAATAGAAATGAGGTTATAATATACTATTTTTTGCTTCTTTAAAAAATAATAACGATCTAAAACTTAATTTATTTACTACTTTTTTTTTTATTAAACTTTAATTTAATTTTCTTTTATTATCTTTTCAAATTATTATTTTAATAATTAAAATAATAATTTGAAAAGAAGATACAAGAAGAACTTAACTTTAACTTAATCGATTTTATTTGCTTGAAAACAATCGTAATTAAATTTAAATACTTAAAAAATATTGGAGGAGGATGGGTTTAGCCCCCTAAAGTCCCAATCCAGAAAATACGGCCTTGGTATTGTTGCAGTGGGGTTTTATTTAGGGACTCCATACTTTTAAAAAATATTGGGGAAGGAGACCTAGCCTCATAAGTCATCCCCACTTCTGCAATTATGGCCATAGTATTGTTGTAGTGGGGTTTTATCTGCACCCCACATTTTCAGTTATTTAAAAATATCCCACATCCCATCAAAGTACAACTCCAGAATGGCCCTAAAATCAATTTTCAATTGACTTTTATTCCATAGTTACTGAATTTTCCTACCTTGTCAAAATTACTGAATTTTCTGTTACTGAATCTTGTTACAGAATTTTCCATTACCGAATTTTCCATTATCAAATTTTCCTAAATTCGCCTAAAAGATAATCCACCGCTGCCCATGACTTGTTTAAATTGGTGGATTCTGAGAATTTGCTTACAAGAACTGTTCATTTTTACAAAGAAAAAAAATTATTTACAATCTACTTGATTTAAAATATTTACTTACATTTACAAGAAAAGGAAGCCCCTCCTCCAACCCATAATGTTAAGATGGAAATAAACATAACAAAACCAAAAAGCTTTCTAGGAAATGTTTTCCAGAGTTATTATTTGTTATATAAGTAAATTATAAGCACATAAAAAATATATAATTTCTACATTAAATATTTAAGTATATACTAAATACTACAGTAAATATATATGTAATTTATATACTGTATTTGTATATATAATGTCATTTTTATATTTTTTAAAATATAGTGTGTGGATATGCATGAACATACATACATACATACATACAAAAATACAAATCACATAATACATTTTCTACAGGCAATTTACAAATCACAGTAATGTGACAATTTTGTAATCGCTCTATCTTTAAGTAGTCAATTTTGTGTACTTTTGGGAGAAGCGGATCACAGAAGCTTTCTTAAGTCTCCCCTAAGCTTGCTCACAGATTGGTTGATGCCAACCAATCAGATTGTTTGCGTGTGAAGAATAATTTTTTCCGCGCAATGATTTGGAGCCTATAGTCGCTAATTTAAGCCAAGATTTTTCTCATCCCAATTAGTGAGATTTCAACTGCCAAACTAATTCACGACAGTTAAAACCATGCGCCAACCTTCTCACTCACTCACATGCTGAACATACCTTGTACACACTCACATAAACTCTTCTTACACAGCAATATCTTTCAAGAACAATCATTACAAGAGACTCTCATGAACATTCTTCCTGTGAACTTTGAACTAAATGACTATTTCTCATTGAACACTAAATAACATCAAAGAGAGACGACTCTTGGTTAATTCAACCTTTTCTTACTTAAATGCATGCTTTCCGTCACATCATTGTTTGATATTGTTCATCTTGTTAAATACATATTTTATGTGTAACAATGTCTTTTGCTTATCCTTTTCTGCGTGAGCCTTGTTTCCTAATCTAAAGTTAGATTAATGTGGTGAAGTCCGCCACAATAGCCCCTATATTTATAAAAAGTATAAAAATATTAAAGACGGAAGTTTTCTTCCAATTCAACGATAGACTCTTCCGGGGTATCCTTGCCCGATTTCCCTCCCAGAACTGAGGCCCTCTTGAACAGATTGCACATAACCCCGTCATCGGTATTGGGCATTATTTCTAACTTAGATCACCACAAGGCTACTGGTGGTGACGGGATACCAGCCATTGTCCTGAAGAAATGCGCACATGAACTGGCGCCTGCCCTCTCTAAATTATACAACCGCTGCCTCAAGGAGTCCTGTTTTCCTGACTGCTGGAAGTCCTCAACCATTGTTCCTGTCTTTAAGAACTCTGGTGACCCCTCCGACCCTTCCAATTACCGTCCTATCAGTCTCCTACCCCTCTTCGGCAAAGTCTTTGAGGCCATTATCAACATCGAAGTGATTAATCATCTGATATCCCATGATCTGCTCTCAGACAAGCAGTATGGTTTCCGCTTTGCCCGATCTACTGCCAATGTGCTTACGGCCATCACTGAATTTGTCTACCAAGCTATCCATAATAACGGTGAAGCTCGTGCCGTGGCCCTTGACATCTCCAAAGCATTTGATAGAGTTTGGCATGTCGGCCTTCTTCGCAAGCTCCAGGGTTATGGTATCACAGGTCGATTGTTTGACCTAATACAATCATTCCTGTCAAACCGGGAATTGAAGGTCGTTCTCAGTGGATTCATCTCCAGCTCCTATCCCACTAACGCAGGTGTTCCTCAAGGCTCCATCCTAGGCCCTACTCTGTTCCTCATATTTATAAACGACCTTCCTGATGCCATAGACTCCCAAGTCGGCATTTACGCTGACGACACCACAATTTACTCCTGCCTCAAACACAAATCTAGTGATGCTGATAAAGTTAACCTGGCAGCTCAAATTGAAAAGGACCGCCAATCGGTTGTGAACTGGGGCGAGAAATGGATGGTTAACTTTAACGCCTCTAAAACAAAACTGCTCTCTATTAACCACCACAAGGATCCATCCCTGCATCCCATTAGAATGTCTGAAGACCAACTTCTCGAGAGCTCCTCTCTGCAGCTGCTCGGTCTCACGCTGTCCGCTGATCTGAGATGGAACAAATTCATCGAGTCAGTTGCATCATCCACTGCAAGGAAAGTTGGTTCCCTGTGCCGAGCCAGGAAATTTTTCTCCCTGGAATCGATCCTCCAAGTCTATAAATTGACCATTCGCCCTTGCATGGAGTATTGCTGCCATATATGGTCTGGGGCCCCTGCTGTTTGCCTCAGGGTTCTTGATAAGATCCAGAGATGGATATGCAATGTGATTGGCCCTGATCTGTCATCTCGTCTGGAGTCGCTCTCTCACAGACGCGATGTTGCCTCGCTCTGTCTTTTTTACAAATACTTTCACGGTAATTGCTCCGAGGAGCTGCTTTCGCTTGTCCTTAGGCCTCGTGAATTTAAATGTTCTACGAGGCTGGCATCCCGTTCCCACCCCTACACCGTTGAAACTGTTAGATGTAGACGTCTCTTCTACTCCAATAGCTTCATGTCTCGCACATCTCGCCTATGGAACTCCCTTTCCTATTACTGTTTCCCTGACAAATACAATCTCCAACGGTTTAAGTGTAGTGTCAATCAACATCTCCAGTTGCCTTGATCTATCCACTTCCCTTCTCCACATCCTTTCACCTTTCATTCCTATCCGCTCTCGCTCCAAATCTTCTGTAACCCCCTTGCCTTGATCGATCCACTGTCTTTCTCTTTCTCCACATCCTCTCCTTTACCACTCCTATCTGCTCTTCCTCCAACCCTTCTATAACCCCTTGCGTGATAGTGGCCTCCAGCCTTGCTTGGGGTGATACGCTTAAAAAAAAAAAAAACTCCAATGAATTGCAAAAGATGTGCATACATGATGAAAAAATGTCCAAAACTTGATAAAAGCCAAGTTTTATTATCAAAATTTTTGTGTTATTTATTAGGAGAAAAGACCAAAAGATTTTTTGATGTAAAAATTAATTTTTTTAGTTATTTTTAGAATCTTTGAAATTTTAGTTAAAAATTTTATTTTTTCCTGGCATCAATGTAGGGCCATAAATTTGTATGCAAAATTTGAACTTCTTTCTGCAGTGAAAAATAAATTGATTTGGAAATTCTTGCAAAAATCAGATAATTGTTGGATTTTAATGAAACATTCAGCATTTATTCCAAACTGAATAAAATTATTTTAAAAATATTTCTTTTATAGAAAAATCTTTTTATAGTTATCTTGATTATTTTAGTAATTTTGATCACAAATTTACTGATCTACAGTAACAAATAGAGCTCTTGGTGTGGTTTGAAATCACAGAGCTTTTGACAGAGAAGCATTATTAAACACATGCCTTGTTTAACACACCAACTATAATAATAGCCAGTAGAGGAATGAGATTTAATAGTTAAATCCAGTTTTCTACAAAGTTGTTGAGTTTATGAAGTTCAGTCAATAAGAGCAGCTGGTGTGTTTAACAAAGCTTTTCTTGGCTAAATGGATATTAGCTTTATTTCCTTTTAAGAAGAAATCAAGCTGTGTATTATTAAAAAAATTTTAAATGAAACTTTTAGGTAACATGTTTTATTCTCTTAAAGGACTTCATCAGACAAAAGTAATGGTTTTATTTTTCTATATAAATATACTAGCAATACATTATTTCAAGATTTTTGTTTCATTGCATTTCATGATTAAAACTATCTAACAAATGCCATAATTTTTTATGGCATGGGTACATCAGTTAATTAATAAAAATCTAAAGAAGATTTTTTTTAATTAATTAAATACAAAGAAGATTTTGTGATGTTATTGGTCCAGATCTGTCATCTCAGCTTCAATCACTTTCTCACTGCTGCAATATAGCTTCCCTTTGCCTTTTTTATAAATACTTTCATGGTAATTGTTCTGACGAGCTTTCCACTTTGGTACAGTCTTGACATGGCATCTCAACTTCAGTCACTTTCCCATCAACGTAAACTAGCTTCTCTGCGCCTTTTCTATAGATATTTTCATGGTAATTATTCTGATGAGCTTTCCTCTTTGGTACAGTCCTGACCTGGCATCTTGGCTTCAGTCACTTTCCCATCACCGTAATGTAGCCTCACTGTTCCTTTTTTATAAATATTTTCATGGTAATTATTCTGATGAGCTTTCCTCTTTGCTACAGTCTTGACCTGGCATCTTGGCTTCAGTCACTTTCCCATTACCGTAATGTAGCTTCTCTCTGCCTTTTCCATAAATCCTTTCATGGTAATTGTTCTGATGAGCTTTCCTCTTTGGTACAGTCTTGACCTGGCATCTCGGCTTCACTCACTTTCCCATCACCGTAATGTAGCTTCTCTGTGCCTTTTCTATAAATACTTTCATGGTAATTGTTCTGATGAGCTTTCCTCTTTGGTACAGTCTTGACCTGGCATCTCGGCTTCAGTCACTTTCCCATCACCATAATGTAGCTTCTCTGTGCCTTTTCTATAAATACTTTCATGGTAATTGTTCTGATGAGCTTTCCTCTTTGGTACAGTCTTGACCTGGCATCTCGGCTTCACTCACTTTCCCATCACCGTAATGTAGCTTCTCTGTGCCTTTTCTATAAATACTTTCATGGTAATTGTTCTGATGAGCTTTCCTCTTTGGTACAGTCTTGACCTGCATCTCGGCTTCAGTCACTTTCCCATCACCATAATGTAGCTTCTCTGTTCCTTTTCTATAAATACTTTCATGGTAATTGTTCTGATCAGCTTTCCTCTTTGGTACAGTCTTGACCTGGCATCTCGGCTTCAGTCACTTTCCCATCACCATAATGTAGCTTCTCTGTGCCTTTTCTATAAATACTTTCATGGTAATTGTTCTGATGAGCTTTCCTCTTTGGTACAGTCTTGACCTGGCATCTCGGCTTCACTCACTTTCCCATCACCGTAATGTAGCTTCTCTGTGCCTTTTCTATAAATACTTTCATGGTAATTGTTCTGATGAGCTTTCCTCTTTGGTACAGTCTTGACCTGGCATCTCGGCTTCAGTCACTTTCCCATCACCATAATGTAGCTTCTCTGTTCCTTTTCTATAAATACTTTCATGGTAATTGTTCTGATGAGCTTTCCTCTTTGGTACAGTCTTGACCTGGCATCTCGGCTTCAGTCACTTTCCCATCACCATAATGTAGCTTCTCTGTTCCTTTTCTATAAATACTTTCATGGTAATTGTTCTGATCAGCTTTCCTCTTTGGTACAGTCTTGACCTGGCATCTCGGCTTCAGTCACTTTCCCATCACCATAATGTAGCTTCTCTGTTCCTTTTCTATAAATACTTTCATGGTAATTGTTCTGATGAGCTTTCCTCTTTGGTACAGTCTTGACCTGGCATCTCGGCTTCACTCACTTTCCCATCACCGTAATGTAGCTTCTCTGTGCCTTTTCTATAAATACTTTCATGGTAATTGTTTTGATGAGCTTTCCTCTTTGGTACAGTCTTGACCTGGCATCTCGGCTTCAGTCACTTTCCCATCACCATAATGTAGCTTCTCTGTTCCTTTTCTATAAATACTTTCATGGTAATTGTTCTGATGAGCTTTCCTCTTTGGTACAGTCTTGACCTGGCATCTCGGCTTCAGTCACTTTCCCATCACCATAATGTAGCTTCTCTGTTCCTTTTCTATAAATACTTTCATGGTAATTGTTCTGATGAGCTTTCCTCTTTGGTACAGTCTTGACCTGGCATCTCGGCTTCAGTCACTTTCCCATCACCATAATGTAGCTTCTCTGTTCCTTTTCTATAAATACTTTCATGGTAATTGTTCTGATGAGCTTTCCTCTTTGGTACAGTCTTGACCTGGCATCTCGGCTTCAGTCACTTTCCCATCACCATAATGTAGCTTCTCTGTTCCTTTTCTATAAATACTTTCATGGTAATTGTTCTGATGAGCTTTCCTCTTTCGTACAGTCTTGAACTGGCATCTCGGCTTCAGTCACTTTCCCATCACCATAATGTAGCTTCTCTGTTCCTTTTCTATAAATACTTTCATGGTAATTGTTCTGATGAGCTTTCCTCTTTGGTACAGTCTTGACCTGGCATCTCGGCTTCAGTCACTTTCCCATCACCATAATGTAGCTTCTCTGTTCCTTTTCTATAAATACTTTCATGGTAATTGTTCTGATGAGCTTTCCTCTTTGGTACAGTCTTGACCTGGCATCTCGGCTTCAGTCACTTTCCCATCACCATAATGTAGCTTCTCTTTTCCTTTTCTATAAATACTTTCATGGTAATTGTTCTGATGAGCTTTCCTCTTTCGTACAGTCTTGAACTGGCATCTCAGCTTCAGTCACTTTCCCATCACCATAATGTAGCTTCTCTGTTCCTTTTCTATAAATACTTTCATGGTAATTGTTCTGATGAGCTTTCCTCTTTGGTACAGTCTTGACCTGGCATCTCGGCTTCAGTCACTTTCCCATCACCATAATGTAGCTTCTCTGTTCCTTTTCTATAAATACTTTCATGGTAATTGTTCTGATGAGCTTTCCTCTTTGGTACAGTCTTGACCTGGCATCTCGGCTTCAGTCACTTTCCCATCACCATAATGTAGCTTCTCTGTTCCTTTTCTATAAATACTTTCATGGTAATTGTTCTGATGAGCTTTCCTCTTTGGTACAGTCTTGACCTGGCATCTTGGCTTCATTCACTTTCCCATCACCATAATGTAGCTTCTCTGTGCCTTTTCTATAAATACTTTCATGGTAATTGTTCTGATGAGCTTTCCTCTTTGGTACAGTCTTGACCTGGCATCTTGGCTTCAGTCACTTTCCCATCACCATAATGTAGCTTCTCTGTTCCTTTTCTATAAATACTTTCATGGTAATTGTTCTGATCAGCTTTCCTCTTTGGTACAGTCTTGACCTGGCATCTCGGCTTCAGTCACTTTCCCATCACCGTAATGTAGCTTCTCTGTGCCTTTTCTATAAATACTTTCATGGTAATTGTTCTGATGAGCTTTCCTCTTTGGTACAGTCTTGACCTGGCATCTTGGCTTCAGTCACTTTCCCATTACCGTAATGTAGCTTCTCTCTGCCTTTTCCATAAATCCTTTCATGGTAATTGTTCAGATGAGCTTTCCTCTTTTGTACCTTAACTTTATGAATTTAAGTTCAGTAGTACATTGGCAGCATGATAGAGAATGATGTGAATTTTGAGTAAATATTTCAAGTAGATGCAAATAAATATTTTTCTTTGTAAATAAACAATTCTTGTAAGGAAATTCTCAGGATTCAGTCATTGAAAAAAGTCATGTATAATATTTTTACATTAAATGTGATATTGACTGCTTAGGAAAAGATGTATTTGTGCATGTTCCTTTTTCTTATTATCTTATGTGCTATCTCCATTCAGGTCATGGGCAGCCATGACTCTCCACAATTTTCTATCTTTCAAGTAATGTTTGTTTCCTTACTATTCCTCAGTCCCTGATCTTACATTTATTTATGCAAGTTTGTTAGGCAGGTTTCTTGCTCATACCCTCTTGGCTTCACTATGCTCTGTTAGTATCAAATTCTCCAAGCCTTCTTTTCTCATTATATGTCCCAGAAATTTCAACTATCTTTTTCTGATTTTCAGTACAACTACCATTTTGTTTCCATTTAGTGGCCATAAAGTTGATCTAATATAATATTACATGGCATGCATTAAATTTTAACATTCTTATTTCTCTCTCAGCTGTATCAAGTGCATTAACACAGAAACTTCCAATCTAACACTGGAAATAAAAAGGAGCAATGTACTCATGATAGTAGACATCAAACAAACTAGCTTCTTGAAAGTGATTAGGTCCTTTGTGTTCAAGGTCAGGGAATGAGCTGTATAATCTATGGTCAAGAAAAGAAAAGCTGTATAATCTATGGTCAAGAAAAGGTTTTATAAGAGCAACAGAGTTAATCTAGGACATCCAGAGCATCATCAACTATGATCCCAGAAACTTGATGTGGATCACTGATGAGCAGCTCAAGTGTGTGAAGTACTGTTAGATATTTGATGTTTGAGGACATCATTTACAGGGCTTATGTGATGAGGAAAGGGCAGTTCATACTTGAACCAGGACAACCATGTGTTCGGATTGAAGTATTTGCTGAACAAGAAGAGGCATTACAAAGAGCACAATATACACTGATGAAGAAAACTCTAATCAGAACCAAAAGATGAACAGGAGAAACATCCAGTGGCTTTGTGTGGGCTGCACATAACAATTTATGATGATGTATTTTGTGATGGTCCTAGGGGTTATGAGTAAAGAGGCCATGCCATAATTGTCCTACTTCTTTCCACAGGGTCTATGGGTCAATGCTACATCAAGGTGCCGAGCACTAGTACAGGAGTACAATCAGCTAAGGGAGTGTTCTTGGAAGAAACACTTTACCAATCAGTAGTTCAAATGTGGTGAATGTAGAGCAAAGACAGAAATAAACATTAGGATGGTCAAACATGAAATGACAAAAAGATGGTTTCTGAGTTGGAGGATTTGTGAATCTTTCTGGTTAATAAATTAATCCTTTGAAAATAAATATTTAACATTTTCTAACCAATGGGTAGTGTTTCCAGAGACAATTAAAAACATGCTTTGTGATCCCTTTGAAGAGTATTTAAGTAAAGTCTCTAGATGGACAAAAACTGAAGGAACAGCAACTGTTCATGACATGGCTTAAAAGAGATTCCCTTACTCATTCACCAAGCTACATGACACTTATACTTTCCTCCTCACTTTCTTCATTGCCTCATTTTTCTCACAAATATACATGAAGAAATCACATTTCTTTTCGTCTTAATAAATATTTACAAACAAGGAACTTTAACACTCATACATACTGAGAAAGATTTAGTTGTAAAAACATGAAAATAAAAATATCTTATATTTTTATATTTAAAAATCTTTCTCACTTTTTTCTTCATTGTGGGTTGATTCAAATCTGAAACAATGATTATACCACTAATCTTAGCCATTATCACAATGTCACTGACAAGAGTAGGATTAGTTGTAGGATAACTTCCTCCTTTGGGAGAAGCAAAATTTTTGATGATAATGATGATTTTCATAGTCATCATTGTAAATATTTCAGATTATTATTATTATTATTATTATTATTATTACTATTATTATTGTTGTAGTAGTAGTAGTAATAATAATAACAATGATGATGATGATAATAATAATAATAATAATACCACCGCAACCACCACCCTAGACATGGCTCTCATGGCTTCTGATACTAATTAGCTTCTTTTCATGATGAATTAAGATGGGTTACAGTAAATATATTATTCAGTCCCAGAGATCTGCTTGTCCGTTTTCCTGACCATAAACAGTTAAGCATGTTCACCATGGGCTGATGTGCTGTGTATATTTGTTCATGAGCATGAGTAGTAGGGGAACATTATGGCCGGGTGTTGAAAGGTTTGTTATTTTAAGTTTGATGCATGAGGCAGCCAAAGCAACTTGGGTGTCACATCAAGATAATTAGGGACACTTTATAGACAGTTTGAATGAAGATATTTCTAACCGGGCCTCACCTGCATGGTTACGTACACCTTTTATCAAAACCTCTCACTGTCTTGTGTGCATCTTGTGCTGCATGTACCTGGTATGCTGTTATCAGAGTGGGTGTCGTGGGTATAACTAGGCTTCCACTTCATATACTTGTACCCAGTGATAACTCTAGGGTTGCTAGCACCCTAGCCAAGCTGAACTTTGACATCCTTATAAGTATAATTTTTCAAATTTTCACAAGGTGAAAAATTGAAAATGTAGAATAACAAGTTTATTACAATATACAACTTAATAAAATTTAAAGAAAATATTCCTTAACTTACCTAAAGCATTTTTTCTAGCCTTTAGATCTGCAAATCTATTCATTTTTTTTTTTACATCTATCTTCATTACAAGATGATTTTCTATTGACAAAATATCCAAAGAATTTAATCTGTTTGAGTCATGAACAATTGCAGGTATGTTTCTATAAGCTTTAGTTTGGGAAGATCTGAAACATATGACATGGCAGTACTCTTGGCCTTGACGGCAACCTGGACAACTGCCTGAGTTGCTAGTACACTCAGCCGGCCATGTTTGTACCCTATCATCATTTTGTTGGCATATTTTTCTCTCAGTGATAATAATGGTCATAATCATCTTGGTGAATTTGTGAAATTATTGTTGTTAGTATTTCCTTGGGTTTCTGTTGTATACACATTTCCTTCCGGGTCCCAACCAGGGACCTAAGGTCAGAAATGGCTTCACAACATTTTCCACTGATCATGTTTGTAACAAAAAAAAAAAACCACGCACATTTTGAAAGCTCTTCATAATGTGTGAGCTGTACTTGTGAGTACAATGTTTTTGTATTTCTTTAAGGCATGGTCTACCAGGAATCCCTTCAATGAGTCTATAGGACCATTTTCCAATCCATCTGAGGGTTTCAACTACAACTGGAATTATTGATGTACTCAAGTGCCACATTTTTGAGATTTCCATTTCAAGATCCTTGTATTTTAATAGTATCTTGAAGTATTATTATTATTATTAATTTAATGATGATGATGATGATGATGATGATGATGATGATGATGATTTTAAAAAATAAGTATAAAAAATAAAGTAATAACATCAGATGCTTTTTTGTAAATTTAAAAAAATGATGTCTTTATACAAACTAAATACAAACAAAATAAATAAAAAAAGACAAACTCAATGAAATCTGGTGGCAAAATTTAATATGGAGAATGGTTAGTTTGGATAAAGTAAGAGAAAATAGTAAAAATGCAGTGAGAGAAATGGAGACAGACAGACAGACAGACAAAAGGGAGTTTGAAGAAAAGAAAGAGAAGGAATGAATTCGAAATGAGTATCAGTTAACATAGAGTAAAAAAAAAAACTAATGACAGCCGATGAAAGAGAAATGAATAAATTAAAACAAGTGTGATTAGAACAGAGGGGGTAAATAAATGTAAAAAAAAAAAAAAAAATAATAATTGGGAAGTTGTGAGAAATAAGTGAAAGCAAAGGGAGAGGAAAGAGAGAATGTAAACGGAGTGGGAAGTATAGGGAATGAATGGAGTTATGAGAAAAAAAAGGGGAGAGGATGTTAGTGAAATGCAGATTCAAAAGGAGAAATGGAAGACATTAATAGTGAGTGAAAAGGGTGAGTGTGAGAAGATTTGAGAAAGAGTGGTACAGAGAGTAGGGAAGTCTTTGTAATGAATGTGATGGTCGACTGAAGTTACTTGTCTGGTTTCTTTTACTCACTTGTCATTACAGGACGTTCTTGGTTCTTTTCATTTTAAGTGCAGTGAAGAATTAGTAATTCCTTTGGTTAATTAGGAGGAATGACTAAGAGTAGTCTGAATGCCAAGTAACTCATTATAAAGACTTAATGATGAGAGACGACAAGTGAAATTAAAATTTGTATTTCTTTTAACAATGGAGAAATTGTCATGGAATTGTCAGGACTGAAAAGTAGAGAAAAAGAATTAAAAAATGTGTAGAGTGAAAAGAAGAAAGGAAAGAGTAAGAGAGAGAGAGAGAGAGAGAGAGAGAGAGAGAGAGAGAGAGAGAGAGAGAGAGAGAGAGAGTAATAAATAATGTGAGTGGATAGGAAAATTTAATATCATAATGAAAAGAGAGGCACTTCAACATGGTGTAGCAAGCTTGTCCTGCTAGATCAATTACAACTGAACAGTGAGTTTGATCCTCACTGGGTGCTCCATATTTTCGGCCTTGTGTCACAACTAAGCTTTGATTAGTAAGTCGCCATAATGAAAAGAGAGAGGGGTAAAACAAGTGGAGGTAAAGATAAATTGGTGTGAGAGGGAGAGAAAAGAGAAAGAGATGAGAAAGTAGAATTTATTTTAGTAAGAAAGAGATGTGATAGTATCATAACAGTAATTGTTGTGAAAAATGGAGTCAGTGAGTCATGTTCAAATCCTAGCCTAGCTGCTTATATTCACATTTGCACTAATATACTTGGGAAAGGCAAGAATCCATCTCTACATGACCCAGCTATATTTTAAATTAGCAGGGTAGACTCAGTTCTCAAGCCTTGGGTAGCAATCAATCTAAGAGAAGGAAAACTCTGAATTTGCAGGGTCAATCTACTTGGATTAAAAGTGAAAAATTAAAATCCTAGTATTGTGCCCACAAATACAACATAATGCGAAGAAATGATTTTTTTTACATATGCAAAAAGGAAAACCAGATTGAAATAATCATATATTTATGTACATATTAACATTGGTTTTTCCATGGTAAACATTGTGTTTGTTCTGGTCTTAAAAAAATCAAAGTTCAAATGTTTGACAAAATTTTTCATTTGTTAAAGAGTAGTACATATGCCATGGTTAATATAAAATGTGTATATATGTACGTGTATTAGAAGCACATTTTAATGGAGTGTATGTGTGGCTGCTGATGGAATGTGTGTGTATGTGGTTAAGCACATTAGTAGAAACATGTGTGTGTGATTTTGGTGGTTCCGAAAGGAAATGGACATACAGATAGATGATCAGAGTTACTTTTTTTCCATGGCTATAAATATTTCTTTGAGTTGTGTGAATATTCCTTTGAATAGTGTGTAGTTGTCACTGACTGTGTTGTCATGGTAATGAGAGAATTCTGGTCATGTGTTCAGCCGCTAGACATCGACAGGTGATCCATGTCCAGCTGCTGACTGGGTCTTTGCTGTGTATGTTTTTATTGCTCCCGAAATCGGTGTATATATAGTTATCCTGATCATGTGATTGACTCCAAACAAAAGCTTTTTGGTTTACGTGAGATAGCACCCAGCAACCAGGCCATTTGGAGTTCAAATGTACAGACGTAGTCGGAAACATAGCATGTGACTGTACTGTCCAATCAAATTCCAGGAAACACTTATTTAATTATTTCGATTTAGTGATTCTAATCCTATTTATGTGTGGGCATTTTTTATTTATTTGTGTTTCACCTATTGGTTGTGAAATATAGGCAATGGGAAACCCCTTGACTATCTTTCCCAAGAACGAATGGCAATTCACAGCTGATAATAATAATAATAATAAAAAATCTATAGATAGGCATGATCACCAAATGCCCTGAAGGCATATTTAAAAAAAAGAAAGAAAAAATATGGAAAAAGAATTTGAAAGAAAAGAGGTAAAAGACGATAGGCATAGATTATTAAAAGTGGGAGATGAAATGATAAAAGTAGAGGGGGGGGGACATCTAAAGTTATTATTTAAAAAAGGTGAGAGAATTCAGTGCTTAACAACAACAAAAGACAGGAAGTTGTGGAGAATCATAATTTCCTATATCTAAGAGAGAGAATAACAAAACAACATAAAGGAGAAAATAGAGTAATAGTGTCCCGTCTAGAGCTAATCACTGTGTTTTAATTTTAATAAAGATTTCAATTTTAATTTTGAAAAAAAAATAATTTAAAAAAGAGAATTTTTAAATACAATTTTTAAAATGCATTTATTTAATGATTCTGATTAGTATTTATTTTATTATTATTTTTATTTTATTTTATTATTATTATTTTATCATTTATTGTTCATTTTTTATTATAAATATGCTTTTTTTATTGTTTTTTAGTAACTACAGTTTTTGTAATGAATATTATTTATAAAAGGAGTAAGTACATTTATCAAATGAATTAATTAACATAGGTACTGATACAGTATAAATTATATACTTCTGTGTACTCTGGAAAATTAGCAACATTTTTAGTGATAGAATCATATTCATATATAATCTATTAGTAACAAATCACCAACATTTTTGCTTAAATGGCTTCCAAATTTAAGTTTTTATTTTCTAATTTGCATATCAGGCCATCATCAAAGTAATAAAATGACAACTCAGAGAAAATGTGTTTCTGTGTTAATTAAACACTTAAATTAAAACATAATTAACTGGAGAGTGGAATTAGAAACGTATGGAATTAAAATTTAGTTAATTAAAAATATTCATGTTTAGTGTTGGTAAAAACGTTTAATGTCTGATTTTAAAATCTTTGGGATAAAATTGTCTTTCTTAATTCTCAGAT
This sequence comes from Acanthosepion esculentum, assembly GCA_964036315.1. Taxonomy (NCBI): domain Eukaryota; kingdom Metazoa; phylum Mollusca; class Cephalopoda; order Sepiida; family Sepiidae; genus Acanthosepion; species Acanthosepion esculentum. Next base: position 3,146,869 of record OZ038520.1, read on the forward strand.
TATGAAAGAGAATAATTAATAAGAGATATACTGAGAGAGAGAGAGAGAGAGAGAGAGAGAGAGAGAGAGAGAGAGAGAGAGAGAGAGAGAGAGAGAGAGAGAAGGATAGATGAAGGGCAAATAGAGGGACAGAGAGAAACTAAAGGGTACAAAGATAAAGGGAAAGAGAGAAACAGAGCAAATATATAGAAAATCAAAAAGGAAAAGAGAAGTAGAAAGTAGATAGAGAGGCAGAAAATAGAAAGAAAGAGAGGAGAACAAAGGAGAGATAGAGATAAAGTAAAGAAATGAAAAACAGAAAGCAAAGAAAATAAAAAATATATTTGAGAGAAGGAGATATACATACATGTGTGTGTGTGTGTGTGTGTGTGTGTGTATATATATATATATATATATATATATATATATATATATATGATAAAGTTAATTGGTAATCCATATGGATAATTCCAGGGAGGATATAAATCCCGAGAGCTCAATGTAGTAAACAGAGCAAGTAATAATTAATTAACAAATTGGAAACTTCAGAAAAGTCTTTCTGAAGTCTCTGATTTGTTAATTATATATATATATATATATATATATATATATATATTTAAAGACATTTTTATGTTTAACATTCTTTTTATAGATACAAGTATTTAAGTAAATGCTCTGTTTATAATAAACAGTATTAAATAACATTTAACAGCCTGAATGTCCGAGAAATTTTAATTCCAAATTTCCCATCCATTCATCTTCACATAGAGCGCCAGACTCAACATGGGGGCCTACAGAGCTTTGAGGCGATAGTGGTGCCATGGGTTAAGAGAGTGGCTGCTGGAAGGCCGTATGTTTGACAACATGACTCTGCACCATGCCACACAAGCAGGTGAACCCAGTTATGCAATCCCCTTGATTAAATGTGAGGTGCAGTTGAGTGAGAGACCAAAAAAACTCCTTGTCAGACCAAAGATGAACTGAAGGCAAAGATTATGGTAGCATTCACCAACTTAAACAAGGAGACTGTCCAGAAGAGTTGCAGAAGATTCCAAATTTGTCTGTTGAAACCAAAGTCAGTTTTACTGAATGTATTTACTCTTTAGTATTTCATGATATTTTAATGTAATTTTGGTAAATATATCTGTTAAAATGAAATATCAGTGTTATTTTCATTTTTAATGTCATTCAGACGACAATTTATCCATCGCACCTTTATATCTGTTAAAATGAGATGCCAGTGTTATTTTCATTTTTGCTTAATTTACATGACAATTTATCCATTGCACCATGTGTGTGTGTGAATTACTATGATATTTAGGTGCCTCATGATTCAACAAAAAAAAATTTAATGGACCATATTTCCACCTGTGGTTCATTGCTCAAATGCAACAACCATTTTTGAAAAGAATGCTCACAGGTGATGAAAGATGGTTGTTTACAACAATGTGGATCAAAGGAGGACAAGGAGAAAGCAAAATGCCAGTGTGCATCCAAGGAAGGTTATGAATTCAGACAAGTTGTGCTTCAAATTGGATTGTTTAAAGGCATCAAGCGCCGAAAAATATCTGGAATTGACCAGTTGAATGGGTGTTGTATTTTCCATCAAGATAATGCTAGAACTCTTGTTTCTTTGCAGAGCAGGTAGAAATGTGTCCAGCTTGGCTTGGATTTCCTGATGTATTGACCTGCTTTTGCACCTTTTGATTACCACTTGATTTCAATCCCTACAAAATTGTCTTAATGAGAAGAATTTCAATTCTCTGGCAGCTTGTAAAAACCACTTAGATCTGTTTATTAGGCATAAGAATGGCAAGTTCTCAGAGCATGAAATCATGAAGTTGATTGAAAAATGGCAAACTTTAGTGGAGAAAAATGTCATGCATGTGGTTAAATAAAAATTGTAATTTGTAGGTCTGATGAATTGGATTGTGATTACAATTCCAATGTAATAAATTATAACCATGGAATATTAGTGTTTGAGCCTTTTATATTATATTCTTGTTCTATCTTGTACATAGAGCTCTACCTGGATTCTATCCTCTTAGAAATATATATATATATATATATTGACCACTAATATTATCTATCTATCTATCTATCTATACACATATATGTATATTATGAAATGGACAAAGTTTGATAATTATTTTAAGACATTTTTATGTTTATACATTCTTTTTATAGATACAAATATTTAAATAAATGCTTTGTTCTATAATAAAAGGAATGTATAAACATAAAAAATGTTTTAAAATAATTGTCATAATTTTTCCATTTCATAATGTGTAACGTCATTTGTTTACATTTGGATACACTTTGAGCAGATATGAATGTACATGAGAGATTCAAAGAAGATTGCAGTTTAAAAGCAGTAAAATCGACCTTGCCAATCAAATGATTCTCGGTGGCTCGATCGGTTAAGGCACATCAGGCTAGATGAAGGATTCGTAGAGGATACAGGTTCGATTTCTGTTGGAGAACAAATATTTTCTATGAAAATTTCTCAGACATTCAGGCCGGTATATGTTATTAATACTGTTTATTATAAAACAGAGCATTTACTCAAATATTTGTATCTATAAAAAGAATGTATAAACATAAAAATGCCTTAAAAATATATATATATATATATATATATATATATATATATATATATATATATATATATATATATATATATATATATATATACACACACATAAGGAGAGAGAGAGAGAGACTGGCAGACAGATGGAAATAGAGAGAGATATAGAAGTTTATAGACTTGTGTCTGACCAAGCCAACCTCAGTACCATATTTTGCTTATAAAATGCTTTTTTTCCTATAAAATATCTCCAAAAACCATCCTGTATCCTATAAATTGAGGGTTGGTGACAGGAGTTAACTTCTCTTCTAATTACTACATTCTAAATAGTTACTGGTACTTCTCAGTCTGTGATGAATTTGTTGTGATTAGTCAAGTTTTCATGCTGAAATATGCTATTCATTTGGTAAAATTGGGGGTAGTAGGGAGATCTATGAAATACAAAGAAAAACTTTTTTTCTAATTTCTTCCTTCAAAATTATGGGGGACAGACATCTGTGAAATATGGTAAATCTCTCTAACAAATAAGTGTCACACATTAAGTACCAAATGTGCAACATTTTATATTTATATAAAAAAGAGTATATAATTGCATTTTTATATGAATATAATAGTGTTGTGGCTTTGAAATAAAGACACAAAGAAAGGAATTGAGTTAAACAATTATATTAACAGAAACAGTAATACAAACATATTTAAACGAGAGTGTTACAACAAGAATGCTCGGTCTGCTCCTATTTATAGCTGGGAGAGTCCATGCATGCATGGGTAAAATTACCATAACAAATAGTGTACATGGGGGCACCTGGAGGTGGTGTAATGGTTAGCAAGCTTGTCTTGCTAGAACAATTACCACTGAGTAGTAAGTTCGATCACCACTGGGTGCCCCCTATTTTCGGCCTTGTGCCACATCTAAGCTATGCTTGGAAAATCACTATAATAGTGTACATGTTAATATGTAGAGAGAAATTGTAATAAAATATTTGCATGTACCTTTGTATATTTATGTAAGTTTGGATGTGTATACTTATATATCTGTATATGTGAATAATATTTGTGTGTACATGTGTATTATATTTGAAAATATATATTGGATGTGTATATTTGTATTTAAATAACACTTATACTTTTGTATTTAGATGTATGTAAGTGTATATAGTTTTTTCCCCTGTAAATAAATGGACTGTTCCACTATAATAGTACAGTATAAATATCAATATTTAAATTTTACAAATGTGAGATTTCAGTCAGCACCTGATGATTGCATCATACATAAAACGCAGATTTGTGCTAAAAATGTATATTTATTATTATTAGTACACACACACACACACACACACACATATACACACACACACACACACACACATATGCACACACACATGTATATTATATTTTTACAGATAAAAATCATAGGTAAGTAATCCAAGTAGATCCTAATAATATAAAATGTTAAAACTGATCCACAAGAGGGTTCAATATATTTATTATAGATCATATAAATGAATTACATAAAGATGAAACTTAATTGTACCCTATTTTGATGGCTATTTCGTCCCCACCCCAAACACTAACAAAAAAACACCCCAAAAACAACTTTTTAACAAACGTTTTAGCATTGACAAGCCCCAGGGAGATTATCTGGGGCAGGGGGCGAAATGGCCATCAAAATAGGGTACAATTGAGTTTCATTTTTATGCAATTCATATATTATAATTTTTAAATATATTTTATATATTTTTTATACATTAGAAATTTTTTATATATTAGATATTTTATTTTATATCATATATGCAATCATTTTATTTCTTTTATTTTCAATCAGTCAATTTAGTGCTCACGATTATCTCTTTTTCCTTTTATGTATGTATATATATTTATATATGTATGTGTATGTGTGTGTACATATATGTATATTTGTGGTTATATATGTGTATGTATGTATGTATATATATATATATATATATATATATATATATATATATATATATATATATATATGTTATTATGTTAATATATTTTTCACCACAATTGTGAATAGCTGACATCTTCTAACACCCTGAAAATAGATTTTTGTTACCTTTTCCTGTTATTATTCTTTCTTCCTCTTCCTTTTAAAATTTTTTTTTTTCTGCATAATTTGAACCATTGTTTGTAATTTTGTACCATTTACATATTCGGTCTGATGAGACTTACTTGCCAAAATAAATCATGATTTATTACTGTATTTTCATGATGTATTAAGCTTTTCCTTAATATATATATATATATTTATATATATATATATGTATAAGTTTAATTAAAATTAGAAAACAGACAACTTTCAGGGTCCATTGATTATATTTTATTTCCCCAGGAAGGTGTTTTTTCCTGTTTTTTCAGATCAGATTTCCAAGCATAAAAAATAGTTTTAAATTCATGCATTATTTTTATACACTTTTGAGGGGTAGTTTTAAGTTGATGTAAGGTGATATATATATATATATATATATATATATATATATATATATATATATATATATATATATATTGTAGTATGAGGAATAGGGAAATATAAAAGAAGAATAGCTAAAAAAATAAAAAAGCAAATATATTCTATAGTAGAAAGAGTGGGTGAAAAAGAGAGAAGTAAAATAAAAAATAAAAAGCTCAACTATCATATCCTTGAGGTACTTCAATAGAAAAATTAATTGAGATAATTAATGAATTAATTTTTAAATTAACAGTTAATGAAGAGTTGCTCTTTGAGAATTATCTGATGTGCTATTTTTAAATCATAATTGGATGAGGTAAACTATGCTTTGATACATTGTGTAAATGTCTCATGTCACAATACTGTATAAGGTTCTACTTTTGTTTACTAGTTTACAGAAATGCATTGAAAATTATTTTATTATAGAAATGCATTGAAAATTATTTTACTGTAGATATGTATTGAAGATTATTTGACTTGCATTAATGTGAAATGACCTAGGAGAGTCCATTCAACATGGCCTTCATTACACAATTATTTAGCCAATTATTTGTCTAGACACACAACAGAACTTAAGTTTGTGGAGAAGGCCAGCATGCCAAACCCTGTCAAACACTTTTGAGATATCTGAAGCCACAGCCTGAGCCTCACTAAAAAGGCTGTGAGATGTGTAACCAATTTGGCATTGATTAGAGCCTATAGTAATTTGCCAAAAACAGGTAAATGACCAACAGGGTGATAATCCTAGGACCCAGAAGGTTCACCAGAGTTCATAAAGACAAAAATTCTTTTATGTGTCATGTCCCCTCATGACATTGGTGATCATGGCTCTCCACAATATCCTGTTCTTTGTAGTTCTTAGCAAATTTTGTCTTTTTTTGTATCTCTCCTATGTGCTTTTCTACCATCCATTTACTCAAAGTAGGTTATGCAGTGATTTCCTTTGTCCTTCTTGCTTTTAATCTGTCCTATGAGTATCAAATTTCTCAAGCTTGCTTTCCTCATTATGTGCCCTAGAAATTTCAACGGTCTCTTTCTGATGCTAATTATAAATGTTCTTTTTGTTTCTATTTTCTCTAAACTTTGTTCATATGTTTGGTCCATGGTATTCTTAGCATCCTTCTATAGCACCATATTTCTGTTGCTTCAAGTTTCTTTATATTTGAAGAGATTTGTTCAGTGTTTACTGTCATATAGAAGGACTGATATTACATAGTTTAGTACTCTTTTCTTTGTTTCTTATAATTTTTTTCTATTTATTTACTTAGCTTTTGGAAAGCATCTTTCACTACCACAATGCACTTTCAGATTTCAGTGTCACACTTTCCATCTATTGTTAAAAAAACTCATAAATATTTAAGTTGTTGTACTGGTTTGATTTCAGTATCTCCAATTTGTAATATGCGTGTTGGGTTGTTCCTTTTGCTAACAAACATGCATTCTATCTTCTTGCAATTGATGTATAGTCCTTTCTTCTCACTTTCCTTTAGTATTTTCTGTAGGACTTCTTGTAGTTTCCTTTCTGTGTCTGCTATCAATACAGTGTCATCTTTATATCTTATGTTGTTTAGATTGTGGTTGCCAATAATGAATTCTGATAAGATTTCTAATTCTTTTAGTATTGCTTCACTATATAGATTGAATAACACTGGTGAAAAGACATGTCTTTTGTCTTACACCGCTTTCTAATTTTGTCATATTCTATCCATATGCTGCCAGCCAGTATAGGTTCTCGATCATTCTAATATCCTTCCAAAATATGTCATGGTTAACAAGCAGTTCTAACAGTTCTTTGTGTTGTACTTTACTTATTATACTTTTGCATAATCAATAAAACACAGGTACACATCCTTCTGTATTTGTATTGCTCTTTCTGATATCATTCTGAGCATAAATATTGCATTCCTTGTTACAGTGTCTATAACGAACCTGAACTGATATTATCCTATTTCTGGTCTGATTCTGCTGATCACACTATTTGTCAGAATTTGAATGAAAAGTTTTGTTATATGGCTTATTAAGCTGATTGTCTTATGGAGTTCACTTTTGTTTGCAACTGGCTTCTTAGTGCTATGAAAATAGATCTAAGGAGATCTATTTTAATAGCACTGCCTAAGAAGCCAGGTGCAAATGAATGTGTATATCACCACTGCTGTATATTTCCTATATTATATCTGTAATTTTGTCATTGCCAAAATCATCTAAGACTGCCAGCATCTTTATTACAATTGTGTCTGGTTCTGCTGTTTTGTTTCTGTTAAATTTGCCCAGTGCTGATTTCACTTCAGATTTTAATATTTCTGGTCCTTCAATATTCTAGCTTATTGCTTATTGTTCTCTTTTGTTGTGGAAGAGTTCTCTGATGTATTCATTCCATTTCTGAAGTTTTTTTTCTTTCTCTAATATCAGTGTTCCATCCTTGGATTTTATGCATCCTCTTGAAGAATATGTCTTTTGTCTTGTTAGTTTTTCTTATTTCTTTTATGCATAGCTTTTTTTATTTTTTATTTTATTTGTGATGTTCTATTTTCCTATTTCTGCACATTTTTTGTTGAACCATTATTTAGCCTGTCTGCATTTGTTCCTAATCTCTTTGTGCAGAGTCCCATATTCTGTAGTGTACTTTGGCATTGTCTTTTATTCCTCACCTCTTGTCTTGCCTGCTTTGGCAACTACACACGAAGAAGAGAGAATGCTGAAAATTTTAAAATTTACATTTCAGCATCCCCTTTCCTTTGTAGCCATGTCCAGATGCATCAAAATAAACATCATTCTAGTCTAATGAAATTCTTAAGGACAAAATGAATCACACAAAAATTTTTTTACTTTGTCATAGAATTTCCTAAAATATAATTCATAACCCATAAGGATTGTAAGGGTGCCACATGAACTGTAACCGTAGCAGTAGCGGTATATCTTGGCTAAGATGGCCTAATGGTCTGGTCTGATTCTGACAGAGCCTAGCAGAAGGAGTTGGATCCTTTCTGAAGTATTACAGAGAACTGACCTTTGCCCCAGCATCTTTAGGGTTAATATAATCACATGTATAGTAGCATGAGAAAACAAATGAAATAAGTGCAACCAGTGAGGAGAAAAGAAAAGAAGACAAGTAATGTTAACATAAAATTCTTTGTATTGCTGATACAGAGGATCAAGGTGGAATGTTGCTTTGTGGGCAAGGGAAACAATTTGGAGGAAGAGGAGGGTTCAGTAGAATCTGAAATTGATGCACGTGTTGGTTCAGTTGATAGAGATCACTGATGATAACATTAACAGCTTGCCTGTTCTCTGCAACTCCTACAGTTTTCTGAGCAGCATTCTTGAAAGCAAATCTGATAGATCATGACACATTATTTTTTGTCACTTTTTTGTGGCAATGTTTGTGATTGGATCCTTTTATATTGTATTTTTTTTTTGAGTGGATTTGGTTTGAGAGCTGGATGTGATGCTTGGAGCCCCTGCACTGGAGGTGACTTTTTTTGGTTTTTCTTTGTTAGCATTCACATCTGGCCAACAGGTTTTGATATAGTGTGAATCAGAAAGAGATCTAGTTTGAAGCAGCATATAAGAGGGTGAGCTTGAGCCTCAGAAACCATTAAAAGCAAGGAGCCTCATTATATATAAATGATAATGATACCAGTGTTCAAAGGAAAGCAGTAATAATATATATAATATATGAAATTCTAACTTAGATAATAATTAAAGTGTTACCAGTTCCACTAATTATAATATAAATTATTAGAAAATTTCAAATAATCCAGAGAAATGATCTTTGAGTAGATGAATAACTTGTAAAAAGTATAATGATTGTATTTTTACTATTAAAAAATTATGCAACTGAATAAACTGTCACCCCCATGAGTAACTATACTATAGGTAGTAACTGCCTATAAGTATCTGTAAGTTAATGGACTACAGAGACTAGCTGCGATCTATTCCAGCTAAACAGTCGAACTCTCTGCCTTAGGGCAGAGAGGAACCCGGACGAGGCTCCGATGAAAGGCAGAGTCTCATTTGGGGAGGTAGACTGACCCTGAACTCTATACACATTCGAAAGGGAATATTTTTGGCCAAGCCTATGGGCTCGGAGAACCCACGCTAAACCCGGCCTTGTGCCATATGCAACCCTCGTGGGGGGGGGTAGCTAAATATATACTAGCTGGGATCTGTTGAGTACGACTCAGTCTTACGCAAGAACTACCGACCTTCCAATAGTAGCACTCACTATTGGATTGACATGCAATGACCTTGTGCATAACTGTTATCTTTATTCTTATTGTATTGGTTTTTTACAACAAACCTTTACTTATTTTATTCAACATGTTTTTCAAGTATATATTCCTATTAGCACAGAATATAACAAAAAATTATACAGAAACTGTTATAGTAATATTCATATTTAATAATTAAAATAGCTAATGTATAAAGATTTCATAGGCATGTCAGAAAGTCAAACAAAATGGGGATCAATATATCCTTTTATAAAAATAGTAGGCTTCATGAAAAAAAAATCTAAAATAAGATTAGAAACTTGCTGAATGTAGTAGGGAGAAAAAAATTCACATTTAGACCAAAAATGGGGTATTGCTGCCATGTCTAGGCTGGAGTTTACTAATCCCCACTTTCCAGTCCAAAGTCATTTATGTGACCAGATGGGGGTGATTTCTACCCTGCAGAAACATCATTGCTAGCCTATTGCTATTTCTGTGGCAAATGTTGAGACGTCCTTTGTTCTTAGTTCCTTCAGTTCAGCCCTTCACAGCTAAAACCTACTATGCTATGTTTATGGAATCAAATCCCCATCATCCTCAGTGTTCCATATGCAAGAAGAAAGTTTCACTCAGGTAGCTTTTTACCAAGAACTGCCATTTCCTGGAATGGATTCCCATGTAGATGAGCACCCAAACACTGCAATCTTAACATCCTCAAGTCAAGCAAAGAAACAATTATTGTTTATCCTCCATCTACCTTCTTCTTTTACATTTATATCAATATCACACATCTCAATCAGTAACCATGTAACTTAAATGACCTTTGAACATTGTAAGGGTGAATGACATTTAAAAAAAAAAAATTACCAAGACTGAAATTTAACTAACCAACAATAGATTATATCATAAAATTTTACGTGAAGAAGAAAAAAGAAGAAATGACTGAAATGTGAAGAATATAACAAGAGAAATAACGACACACGCCATGCCAGCATGAAATGTGAAGAATATAACAAGAGAAATAACGACACACGCCATGCCAGCATGAAATGTGAAGAATATAACAAGAGAAATAACGACACACGCCATGCCAGCATGAAATGTGAAGAATATAACAAGAGAAATAACGACACACGCCATGCCAGCATGAAATGTGAAGAATATAACAAGAGAAATAACGACACACGCCATGCCAGCATGAAATGTGAAGAATATAACAAGAGAAATAACGACACACGCCATGCCAGCATGAAAAGCTAGACAAAATGAGTATGTGGCTTACAGGGATTGAGAATGCATAGTACCAAACCTGTTCAGAAATTTCTAAACTCTCAGTACAACTGTTTTCTAAGATCAATGTGCTTGAGTGAGTAAAACCTGTGTGTTTAGGTGAAGATGATCTTTCCTTGAACATTGTGGACTGGCATGACAGATTGACGGAACCAAAAACAAAGAATTGTACCAAATAACAGAATCACTTGAAGAATGATAACTATTCGATTTGAGAAACCTATTTTCCTGAAAATTATTTTAAGAGAGAAATTTGATAAATTTCAACTGAAATAGGTACTGTCTGCTCAATCAATGAATGCCCAACGTTTTCTTATAGGGAAATAACTAATACTACCAGTACCAATCGCCATTACCAATAGACGGTCAAAACTATTGCAATAAGGGAAGATTAATTTCTATTCTTTCAAGCACTGTCTCTTGCTCCTAATTTTGTTCTATATTTTATTGCTAACTGTCAAATATTTGTAATTACAGAATTAGATTGATTGATTGATATGTTTTTTATGAATTATCAACCCTTTGCAGGTTATTAAAAGACAGAAAATATTTTTAGATATTAAGAATTTTTTTTGAGATAATAATGGTCGAGTAATAGATAGCAGCTTGGATTGAGGAATCTGATATCCAACTTCGAATTCCAGTCAAATCAATTACATTCACTTACGTGCTAATACCCTTGGGAAAGGTATTAATCCTCTTCTCCCCACCTCCCAGCTATGAGTTAATAGCAGGACAGACTGGGTTCTATAGCCTTGGATGGCAACTGGTCTACTGCAGAAAGAAATGGCAACCTACTGTGGGAAAAAATCTGCCTCATCAGTCATATATTGAAAGATACATGATTGCCTAAGCGTATATCATGCATGGCACATAACTGACTGATTGCTTTTAGTGATACAAATCTTACTAATTAAGCCATAGTTTGGGGAGAAGAGGTGGATTCATACCTTTCCCAAGGGTATATGTGTGTAAGTATGTAAGTGAATATAATGAACCCAATAGAAATTGGAACTCAGTTCTCCAATTAAAAATTCTGAGTCATTGTCAATTACACCAGCTGCAAATTCAAGCCGACAGCATCTAGTATGCTAAAGTGGTCACCCATTCAGCTACTGACCAGGCTTGATGTTGCTTAATTTCAGTGACTGTATGGGAACCAAGGTTTCAACATTATATGGCTGTTAGCTAATAAAAGAATTAATAAATACACTTAAGAGTTTGTGACATGAAGTATTTTCATTCTTAGCTGATCTCTGCTTCTTCTTCAGCTGTTAAATTCCTAGTCATACTCTTTAAGTTGTTTAGAGATTATGACATGAAGTATTTTCATTCTTCCACATATTTTATTCTTATTAGTTTTCAATAGTCTCTTCATCTTTCTCTAGCTTTTTATTCCAACATTTTAGCTGATCTCTTCTTCTTCTTCAGCTGTTAAATTCCTAGTCATACTCTTTAAGTTGTTTAGAGATTATGACATGAAGTATTTTCATTCTTCCACATATTTTATTCTTATTAGTTTTCTATGGTCTCTTCATCTTTCTCTTGCTTTTTATTCCAACATTTTAGCTGATCTCTTCTTCTTCAGCTGTTAAATTCCTAGTCATACTCTTTAAGTTGTTTAGAGATTATGACATGAAGTATTTTCATTCTTCCACATATTTTATTCTTATTAGTTTTCTATGGTCTCTTCATCTTTCTCTTGCTTTTTATTCCAACATTTTAGCTGATCTCTTCTTCTTCTTCAGCTGTTAAATTCCTAGTCATACTCTTTAAGTTGTTTAGAGATTATGACATGAAGTATTTTCATTCTTCCACATATTTTATTCTTATTAGTTTTCTATGGTCTCTTCATCTTTCTCTTGCTTTTTATTCCAACATTTTAGCTGATCTCTTCTTCTTCTTCAGCTGTTAAATTCCTAGTCATACTCTTTAAGTTGTTTAGAGATTATGACATGAAGTATTTTCATTCTTCCACATATTTCATTCTTATTAGTTTTCTATAGTCTCTTCATCTTTCTCTTGCTTTTTATTCCAACATTTTAGCTGATCTCTTCTTCTTCTTCAGCTGTTAAATTCCTAGTCATACTCTTTAAGTTGTTTAGAGATTATGACATGAAGTATTTTCATTCTTCCACATATTTTATTCTTATTAGTTTTCTATGGTCTCTTCATCTTTCTCTTGCTTTTTATTCCAACATTTTAGCTGATCTCTTCTTCTTCTTCAGCTGTTAAATTCCTAGTCATACTCTTTAAGTTGTTTAGAGATTATGACATGAAGTATTTTCATTCTTCCACATATTTTATTCTTATTAGTTTTCAATATTTTGTTACTTTTTATTACAATGTTTTACTTGATCTGTTCTTGATATATTATGGAATTTAGTATGATAACTGAACCTTGAATAAAACTTGAACTCACATATTTTACCTGAGATGCACACTATTCTTAGATGTTGCTCAACTGGTTTAGCTTATCAGAACTGTTTTGATAAATTAGGACTCACATCTTTAACCTATCAATTCCTGTCTTTTGCTTTCAACTTTATTGTATTGCTATTTAGTAAAAACTGTTGTTGTTGTTGTTGGTGTTGTAATAATCTTATTTTATTCTGATTTACTTTAAAATATGTTCAATAATGAAAATCCATTTATATCTTTCCTTTTACCTGAGGTATTGTTTTTCAAGTTGAGTAGTCTGAAAGTCTGTCCAACAGTAGGTAATCATGGGTCATCTGATAAATAATAGTAGTACAAGAATCAAAAAGTAATTCTTCTTGGAATGCCACAGGCAATGAAAAAGGAATGTCCAGCTAATTATGGTAGATACTATTGCTCCTGATATTTGTAAATAACTAAATGAATGAAGTTTATCATCATTATCCTCATTATCCCATTGAAAGAAAAATCAAATCAAACCTCTACATAATTAATATATTAGTTTGATATTGTGAATGATACAGTGTACAATTCTTGATACGCCATGAAGGGTTAATATAAAAACCAATTATGCTAAAAAAGGGGTATTCAGGAATAAGTTGTCCCTATTGGGGAAAGAGCAAAGCTATTAAGTTGACTGGCTTAATATTTCATTCCATCATTTGTCAGGAATTTCTGGAAATCAAAGGATGAAGAGGGTTTTTTTAACATTATAGAGAACAACATATTTTAACTATATCATGCAACTTATAGAAAGATTGTTGAATCTTCTGTACTAATGCCCAAAAAAGGGGTCATACATAAACTCTGAAAATACTTGTACAGAATGTCTGCAAAGGGATGTTTTTGGAGCACTTTTGTTTACTGGGCTTAATTATTGTTTATTAGGTATGCTATTATTAAGAAAGACAATGATTTATATAAATTAATTTACTAAATAGAATTAGTAAACATATATAAGGTGCTGATAATTATGGTGGCAAAGAATGAATTCAAACAAAGAGTAAACAACTAATAATTTAAAGAAGACAACCTTGATCAAACCAAATTCATGAATAATTTTATTGAACATACCATTACATCCCTATCAAGAAAACTCACATGGCATCTCTCTGACCGTAGCTCAATTAGGACTCATTTAGACATGAAAACCTACCAAACTCTATCTGCAACATACTTGTAGAAAACCTACCAAACTCTATCTGCAACATACTTGTAGAAAACCTACCAAACTCTATCTGCAACATACTTGTAGAAAACCTACCAAACTCTATCTGCAACATACTTGTAGAAAACCTACCAAACTCTATCTGCAACATACTTGTAGAAAACCTACCAAACTCTATCTGCAACATACTTGTAGAAAATACAAATGTCATAACCTCCTCCACATGTAATAAAAAACTATAAATAAAAGAAGCACTAATAATAAAAAAGAAAAGCCAACTCTCTATAACATTAACTATGAACATGGCCACAATGTGCTGACCATGTTTGGAAAATAAAATTAAAATTCCCATCACTCTAGAAAGATATATATAAAAAATGTACACATTCAGTTAAAAATAAAAAAAATTCCTTGATAATGGCTAATAGAATAGCTGCAAGTGCTTGGATACATAGATTATTTGGACAATTTTTACACACTTTATGCTCAGAAAAGAAAATAGTTGTATGAATGCAATAAAAATTAAATAAAATGTTTAATTGCAGTACCTTGTCAGTCATCTTTAATGAAACTTGTATAAAAGAGGGATTGCTGCCCAAATACACAATATATCTGTGAGGACATTCACTTTTGTAGTTGAGGAGACATGAATGTCTACTTAGGGTTTAGCTGAAGTATTAAAATTACAACTGTTAGTGTCAATTAAAATGCCAAAGGAATGTTGATTATCAATATTTCTTTTGAGAAGTTTTATTTATTTTTTTTTTCTCACAGAAGTTTTATTTTTACTTTTATTTCTTATTCTATACAAAGCAGAAACTTCAACATTCTGAAGCCTTTTTATATAACAGTTGAAATTTTTATTTTGGAACAGACAACTGCAAGAAATTAACCAATACATTAAAACAAGAATACACGCTAAAGGAATTCATCTTGAGAACGTATTAAAAGAAAACTGACAAAAATCCTGTCAAAATTGTGCAACTGTTTTCTTTCATGAATATTTATTTAAAAGTAACAAGCACTGTGACTTTTTATCCAAGAATTGTGCTATGGGAATTCTTGTTGAAGCCAACATCAAAAAGAATTTCCATGGAACATCTCAACTGAATAAATTGCAAAGAATGAACTTAATTATCAGAGCCAGCAGATGAGAATTTCAACTAAAATTCACCACATGGTGTGTGTGTGTGTGTGTGTGTGTGTGTGTGAGAGAGAGAGAGAGAGAGAGAGAGAGAGAGAGAGAGAGAGAGAGAGAGGGGGGTGAAAGAGAAGTTTTTCAAGCAGCGACTTCAACACATCTTTTCTTTCTCATCCAGCCTCTTGCTCACTTCTAAGGATTATAGAATTGTGTTGTATACCAGATTGCATACATTTCATTGGAATTAGAAGAAAAAAAAAAGAAGTATATTTTGGAACCATTTTGAATTAGTGAGTATAAGAAAAATAACAAGGAAATTATAAAATGACTTACATTAGTCACATTATAAACTAGTGCTTGCCATCAGTCAGTTAAGTGTCATATGTGATACATGCTTGGGCGATCATATATCTTTTGATTCATGACTGACTAGGCAGAAGATTCTCCTGCAGTAAGTTACCGTTTCTTTCTGCAATAGACTGGTTGCTAACTATGGCTATATGTACCTGTCCTGCTATTTAAACCATACCTGGCGGGAGATGAGATGGATTGATACTTTTCCCAAAGGTATTTGTGAGTAAGTGAATGTAATGAACCTGTCTAGAATTTGAACACTGCTCTCTGATTTCTCATTCTGAGCCATTACCCATTGCACTATAACATGGTTGGCATACTGTCTTAAAAACAATTTCATACACATTCATGTACTAAACTTATTATACTTATGCTGTTTTTTTTTTTCTTTCTTTAAATGCAAGATGAAGCATCCACAGAAATAGTTTGTTTTTATTCCACTTTCCATACTTACAGGATATTTCACATCAGTTAATACCTGGATGGGCAGGTGGCATAATGGATAACAGCTCAGAATCAGAAATTGGAGAGCCGAGTTTCAATTCCAGTCAGATTCGTTGACTTATGTGCAAATATCCTTGGGAAAGGTATGAATCCATCTCTTCAATCCCCGGCTATGGGTTAAATGGCAGGACACACTGGGTCCTATAACTTACTGTGGGAACATTTTCTCCCAGCTATAGGTTAAATAGTATGACATGTATCTGGAAAAAAACATTATTCTCAAAAAATTGCTAATGTAATATTCATTCACAAAAAAAAAAAAGAAAAGTTTCTTACAATCTAAAACATATTTCGGATTTAAGTAAACCTCCAAAGAGTTGTTAATCCGTAAAATAATCATTCATTCAATCAATTGCATATATATGCATGCATATATATATGTATTTTTACATATATGTATATACATATATAGAGGCAAGTTTACCTTTAGACATATACAAGGCAGATGTGTGGGTGGTTTAATAGATAGAGGCTCAGAATGAGAAACTGGAGAACCAAGTTCAAATTCTAGTCAAGTTTGTTACATTCATTTATGTGCAAATGCCCTTAGAAATGATATCTTTCTCCCAGCTATGGGTTAAATAGTAGAACTTATATATGGAAAAATCACTGTTATTCTCAAATAATTGTTAATGCCATATTTACTTGCAAAAAAGAATTATTCTTACAATCTGAAAAAAATGTTTCAGTTTTAATTAATGCAAAAAGCTGTAGTAAAACCAATCAATGAAAATTAAAAATTAAAATGTCCTTGTCTTTATAAGTTTTTTTTATCTGAGTTTGTGTTGATGATTTATTTAAGAATGTCATTTCTTGTAATTATTTTTACATTTTATGATTTCAATCTTAGACGGAAAATCATGAAATTATTCTACTGTGAACAGAGACACCTTAACTAAAACTAAGCAAAAATCATATTACAAACATAATTTACTGGCATATTATATCAACTAATGATATGAAATATATATGTATTATTTAACATTTATTAAAAAAAAAAAATTCTTACAAGCCAAAACATATTTCAAATTTAAATAACTCTCAAAGAAATAAATCATTCATTCAATCAATTACATATATATATATGTATTTTTACATATATGTATATACATATATAGAGCCAAGTTTGCCTTTACACATATACAATGTGGATGTAAGTGTGGTTTAATGGATAGTGGCTCAGAATGTGAAACTGGAGTACCAAGTTCAAATCCTGGTTGGGTTTGTTACATTCATTTATGTACAAATGCCCTTGGAAAAGATATCTCCCAGCTATGGGTTAAATAGTAGGACTTATATTCGGAAAAATCATTGCTATTTTCAAATAATTGTTAATGTAATATTCACTTATCAAAAACATTCAATTTCTTCCAGTTTAAGATATGTTTTGGTTTGAAATAAGCTACAAAAAGTTGATAAGCCAATTCAATCAGTTAGTTAATTATTAATCAATCACTCATATTACTCACTAGTCTTATTCATCTTTATCTCATTTGTTTGTATATGCTTTCTCAACACAACCAAACCCAGGGATTGAACTCACAACGCTCAATGAATCTGATATGTTTTAACCAATACTTTTTGTGTTGTTGATCTTGTTATCAGAATAATATTTTAGGCTTGTCTATTGTAAAGCAGTTTTTCAGCTGTATATTACATAATGAAAGACAAGCAGAAAGAAAGCAATTAAATGGATTTATGAAAATATGGTAACACCAAGAACAGAAAGGAAACATTCACTTGTCTGAAAAAAACTTGGAAAATGTTTTTTAGTTTTTAATTATTTTGTATTTTTATTTCTTCCATAGATCAGCTTACTCAGAAGGATTCTTTATACACAAATTCATGCAAGAAAATATTATTTTACTAATACTTTTTGCATAAGTGAACCCTATTCTTGATGTTGCTAACACAATGCTTCAGTTGATCTATTATTCATCCCCTGTCAAGTGTATATGCCATGAAAGAGTAGAAAAAAAACTTCTTGCCACAAAAAAAGGATGGCAGCAGTAGGCAGGGCTGGTGCAAGGGTTTTGTGCCCCCCACCCATCTATGATCCAGGCCCTCCCACTTTACTACGTCTCAATTTTCATAACATATTCATATAAAATACACATTTTATTGTAAGCTAATTATGTACAATAATGGATACTATGCAATATAGGTGAACAATTCAAATAGAAAAATTGAAAATAATTATGTCATAATAGATCATTCCATCTTAAACAAATGAGCAATTTTTGGTGGCAATTTTTAATACCAAGTTGAGATTTTTCTTGTTAAAAAGTTGAATAATTTTAAGATATTCAACATTAAGGATAAAAATTAGTGAATTTTATTTTGTGTTTTTTTTTCATGGATTTGGATGACCCCCACCTCCCCTAGAATGACATCAAAATCTGTGAAAATTTTTCATACTTAAATTTTTAATTGTGCTTAGTTTCATTTGTAATGTATATAAATATAGGTAGGAAATAAGCAAATATTGAGAAGATACCAATGGTCACAAAGTACTGTCTGTGGCCCCAATCAGGTTTGGCAAAATCAGGGTGCTTGGGGGTAGTATGTCCTGGCCCTGGCAATGAAAATCTTGGCAATTAATATATGAACAGTGCTAAGTCCACTATATCCCCACACACCAAAGTGCCAAAATGATACCAAATTACTTTTGAAAATCTGATACTTCTAAATTTTGAATTTTGCTATTTGAAACATTTTGGATTATTTTAAAAATGACCTAGATTAACTTTAGGTACTAATGCAAACTAAATTAAAATTTAGTAGCAATGGGTTTTCAAATATTATCCAATTCCCTACTTGTAATCCAATCTGGTAATCCTGTTGTTAGATCATTAATATTTGATTAACAAAGAGGTGGGTATTAAGTGGGGGTTCACTTTTTATTTATAACTATGTCATAAACAGGTCACCAACTTTTTTCCATGATAGTTTTCACATATTTCCCTACTATAGAAATTGCATTCATAGACAGTGTTACCAGACTGAACTAGTTTTGAAAACCCAACACTAATAAATTTGGAACTTCACTATGTGCAACATTTTTGATTTGCTTTTATTATTATTTTTTTTTTTTTACTAAGGTTCATCTATACAAAGTCCAACCACTTTAGGTAGAGGGTTTGAGAAGGAGGTTGTATGAGCAGCAAGTAAGAAATAAGGGTCACTGTTTATGAGGATATGTAGGAAAGATAACCCTATATTTGATATGGTTAAGATTATAGTAAGATTTTAAAAATAATCTGGACTAACTTGAGTTACTAATAAAAAGAAAGACAATTCAAAATTTAGTAGTACTGGACTTTCAAATGTTACACTACTGTTTGCTAGTTGTATTGTAATGACAAAAGTATGCAGGTGTAGGCTTTAAGAAAGCTTTATTCAACTGAGAATACAAGGTTCATGTATAGTGTCCTTTTATAGTCCCAGTAAACAGAAATAGCTCTCTCAAACAGGTGAATAACAAAACGAGGTGAGGCCACTCTTGATTATTCATAACATGTAGTTCACTCTAGAAACCCTGTTCCAAACTATACATCAAATAAACACCTGATAAGATTTGAATAATGGAACCATTAAATGTGTTAACAATATTAATTATACAAAAAAGAATTTTAGTTCCATAGTTTTATTCTGAGATTACATATCTCTGGAATTTGGTTGCTCCTTTAGTTGGCACTTGGACACAATCTTAACATAAGATATACAGATGGCACAGTGTTGATAACAGACAGAGAGGAAACTGCTGGAATCCTTAGAGTAAAGGAAAGGATAAAGAAAGAGTTAAACATTAATTGTAAGAAAACTGAATATATAGTTGTCAGCAAGAGGAACAGACCAAGATGTGGACTATGAATTGGAATTATCAAAATCAAGCAAGGATGCAAATTTAAATATCTGGGAAGTGGTTTAATGGGGGGATAAAAAAATACGACACTGAAATCTGAAGACACAATGGGAAACTAAAAAATGCCTTCAAAAGCAAAGTATTAAGCAACAGGAAAATTTCTTTAGAAACAAAGAAAAGATGCTAAACTTCTATGCAATATTAAACCTCCTATATGACAATGAATGCTAGACAACCTCCTCACAGCCAAAGAAGAGACTTGAGGCAACAGAAATGCAGTCCTACATAAGGATGCTGAGAATACCATTGACTGAACATGTGAGCAATGTCAACAAAAATAGAAACAAACAGGAAACTTTTACTTAACATCAGAAAGAGAGAATTGAAATTTCTAGGGCACATAATGAGGAAAGAAGTCTGAGAGAATTTGACACTCACGGGACATATTGAAGTCAAGAGTGGTGGGGTAAAGAGAAACAGCAAGTAATCTACTTAGCAAACTTAGGAGGGATTGGGAGAAAACAAACTTTACAAAGAGCTACAAATTATAGGAAGTTGTGGAGAGCCATGAATGGATGAGATACATACAAAAAAATGATTTTAAACAAATTATATAACTTAATTCAATAGTATTGTCATAGTTTGAGACCTCTCAGCTCCTCACCTATGGTACCATAAATGTTCTTGGTATTCTCCAGTATACAGGTCAATGGACTAATAGTGGATTCAGATGTTACCAGTGTTTTCATCTGACTAAAACAACTTTGACTCTTAAGGGAATATTATTAAGTGATAAAAGAAGTAACTGTGAAAAGGGCTTAAGTGATATTATAATAAAACTTACCCAACATCTATTTTAGTTATGTTCAGCTGTTTTCAATTAAATGTATTGTGTTGGTAACAAGCACAATTGGTACATTTAACTGAATCTTTTTTTTGCAATAGTAGACACACAGACCAATTCAACTAAAATTTGTAGAACTACTTAATATAATCACAAAAGAACCTCTAATAAGAATGAGAGAAACCCACTTGACATATATATTGTAGGAATATTATTATTATTATAAATAAAAATTAAATATAAAATAATAATAATAATAATAATAATAATAATTATAAATAAAATAAGACAATAGCATAAAGACATTGTATAAAATAAATTAAATAAGAATTAAAAATAATAATAATACTCCCAGCATGCAACAAAAACTGTTCCTGCCAGAAATACAGACATCCCTCTAAAAGACATTAAATTTACCATGAACCTTGATACAGGCAACATGTGTCCAACTTCTCTCTGTGATATAGTTTGTAATACTACAAAGTAACTTCTCCCTTTTATCACATGTACCATAAAACAATTGTAACTTAAAAAATACACACACAAAAAATACATACAAAAAATATACGTAAATTGTATGAAATTAACATACAATTTCCATGCTTTTCCTGTTATTTCTGTATGTTTTATTTCCTGTCAAGTATGCTTTTATCTCTGTGAACACAAGGCTAATTTCTGCTGCTATGATGTGAGTGACCCCCACGTTTTGGTGGCCACTGATGTGTATAACAAAAACAACCTTTTCACCCATAATATAAGAAAGTTTTAAGAATTATCACTAAAAGAGATGCCAGAATTAAAGTTTAAAAATAACAACTTCAAATCAGTCAATGGAAAAGTGCATAGGAACATTTTACACCAATCAAAATATCCAAACCAATTTCAAAAGGTCAGTCTCTAGAAGCTGATAAAAACGGAACTAATGCTTTTAATTTAATTACAAAATTAAATTTGAAGTTTTTAAACTTCCATTTTTGAAACATGGTTATTACTGTGTAGCGAAAAAAAACATATTTTAAATCAGTTAATTTATAATAAAAACAGCTAAATAGATTTTGATATTTACAATCAGAAAGAAAATACTGAAGTTTCTTGAATTCAATATGGGGAAAGAGGACTTGGAAAATTGAAAGAAAGAGAAAGAAATTCTGTTTAATGTGTTTAATGTGTTTGCATGAGTGGACAGCAGAAGAGAGACAAAAGAATGATGATAAATAGTTTGGAGTTGTTTAGAGCAATAAAAGACAGCAAGTTGAGGGAAGCCATGATCACCCACTTCCTGAAATGAGATGGGACATAAAAATAAAATAGACTGATTGAAGTAAAGTGTTTGTTATGTTTCCATACGAAAAAATGTCACTCAGAATGGTGAGCTTGCAAGGATAGCCAGAATCTCTATGATAAACTATTATAGATAATATAGTAAGTACATGCAGTAAGTACATAATCTCTATTTTAGTACAAACATGTAGTAAGTACATAATTTCTATTTTAGAACATACATGTAGTAAGTAAACGTATACATATTGAATGAAGTTTATTTCATTTTCCCCCATAAAAAAAGGGCATTGAAGTAGAATTGTTCGAGAAAATAAAAATTAAGCAGTAAGCTTTAACAAACTCGGTATTTACAGAAGTCCTCCCCACAAGGAGGGATGTGGCACAAGGCCAGTTTTTAATGTATGCTCAGGCAAAAATTCCCCGTAGACCCTGTATACACGTGTTCAGGTGGCTGTTTACCTTCCCAGATGAGACTCTGCCCATAGATATAGCCTTGTCTGGGTTCCTCTCTAACCAAAGGCAGAGAGTCTGACAAGCTAAGAGCTTTAACAAGCTCTGCATAGTAGCAGAGTTCTCCTGAATATATGGGGTCAGGAAAGATCCATTAATGGGGGAGGGAAAAATGGATCATATCACAGGCATTTTCTAAAAGAGGATCTTTTTACACTTTGAAGATGTATCTTTTTTTAAAGATATTTTATCATCTTTTATATGAACACATGAAGTTTTTGATGGGTTCTTTGATGGGGTTGCTAATCATGATTATGATAATAACATTCTTGTTCTTTTCATTTTTTTTTTTAATGAAGTTTGCTGCAATGTAAACGGTTACTGAATGAGGTGTGTGGTATGAATAAAAGAGGAAGTGGCAGGCAGTAAAGATTAAACAAGAGGATAGGTAATGATTGACCTTTTAAGCTTGAAGGAGTTAAATTGTAGTGTTCAAGAAAGTATCTATGCTGGAGTCTGTTCCGCAACCACTTCTCCCCTCAGATATGGATTAATTAGTAAGACTTGTATCACTAAATCATTATTATCACAAAAAAATAAATTCTTAGAATCTAAAAATATTTTCTGGTTTTAAGCCATTATTAACCAACCAAGTTATTATAAAACATCTTTCACTCTCAGTAACCTCTTGTATCTTAGTGGCTTTATTGCCTGGCTTATAAGAAATCTTCATGGTTAAATATAAATAACTTTACAGAAACTAAAATTTGTCTCCATTGTAGAAATTCTCCCACCATAGATAAATAGGGCATACACATTTGACATACTTATATCTACTAAAAGTGAAACTTTCCCATCATGCAACAGATATCAAGTGCCTCTCAGTTGGACATATACTTATAAGTTGCCACCATCTCAGTGAAACTCAAATTATTGTCAAACAATACTCTTTCAAAACACAAAATCAAGCAATACTCTTAGCTTCTTAAAGGAAATCAAACTTTATACCAAAATATAAAACTATAAATACTCCTAACATGACTACACAAAATATATTTTAAAAACTGAAAAAAAGGGAAAAAGAACCCTTAAAATTTCATAAAGATCCCTACTAAAAGAAACAATGTAAATGCTAACCAATTTATATCAGAAACTGATAAAAAAAAACTTTTATTAGAAATCAACATCTCTAATAAGTGATTAAAAAGAGAAAAGAAACCTTACACCAACTAACCTATACCCAAAATTATCACCGACTCAGATATAACATTAGGCTATACCCAAAACAACTACAATTCACAACTGGATTTAAAGAACCCTATAGTGGTTGAAGGGCTAGTAAGCAGAAACCAAACTAAATCAAACCAGACATAAATATAGAAGTCAAATATCTTTTAAAGAACGTTCCAAATTAAATCTCATTTGATTCTTAAATAGCTAGTATAATGTAACATAAAGAAATGTTGGATGAATCAATATTGTAGGAATTATTAACAAACACAGACAACTGTCATAGTTATTCAGAAGTCGCCTTGGGTAGAATCAATTGATAGGAAATATTTTACTAAGATCGTGATTAGATAAATAAATTGCCATCAAAAACTACACAGATCCTCACCTTGTTAACAAATGATACTACCTTTGGAAAAAATATCAAACATTGCTGATAATATAGAAGAAAACATTTATTTAAAAACATTGAAGACAGTTACCAAAGAACCAGTAAAAAAATGAACAAATAAGATGTCTAAAAATTTTAGTTGCAGATTTGACAAGAAAATTGCAGTCAAAATGTGCCAGACTTCAATGTAGAAATAATTTCACCAGGCGACGTATTACATGAAAATGCATAATTTCATCATCAGTAGAAACAATGAATATAATCACTCACCTTCATACAAGTAGAAAACATGAGACCAAAAAGGCATAATAAATAGTATTATGCTGATGTTATAGTAATTACAAGAAAGAGGCACAAAAGTGTATAAAGTTCTACCTTTTGCTTTTTGTAATCATTTCACCTGAAGCAAGATGATAAGGCCACTAAGTTGTGAGGGGTTACTGGGAGTGGAAGAAAATGAGAAGATATTAATAAAGAGAAAGGACAATAAAAGAATAGTATTCGGGATGACAGAAGATAGCAATTGACATTACATTTAAATTTCTGAAGATTATAGGTAGCATGGAAGCAAGAAACTAGAAGAGTTCCACAGGTGATAAGTGCGAGAAAAGAACCTATTAGGATAGAACTTCCAGTAATATCTAGCTATTTCAAATGTTTTCTAAGCGCTGCTTAGATGTGGCACAAGGCCGAAAGTACTGGGCACCTAGTGAGTATCGAATTCACTACTCAGTCATAATTGTTCTAACGAGACAAGCTTGCTAACCATTACACCATGCCAAGGTACCCATATCTAGCTATTTCAATGGTAAAATGGTGGGACCTGATAACCAATCCAGTAGTATGCAGGTGATTAAAGTACTATGAGGGAGAGCTCATTAGAATGTCATGAAAATACTTATAGAAAAAACAAACAGAATCAATGTCACAGAGTTGAGAAGCTGGGCCAAAACTGGTAACATTACAGACCGTTCTTTAGATTTTTTCAAGAATCTCAAGATATATAACAAGAGCACTAGACCAAATATGGCAGTAATATTCATTTCACAGATTGCAAAATGGATTCTTATGAGAAAAATTGTCTGGCATGACACAGTGAAACAACCTTTTTAGCAGCAGACCTAGTGATTATGTTGAATCAGTTATTTAATATAATCACTCGTCTTCATACCAGTAGAAAACATGAGACCCAAAAGGCATAATAAATAGCTCTCTTGGAGGTTAGCAATAGCCATGCTAATGGAGAGCAAATATGGTCTCTATTTCAATTTTAACAAATTGGAAACATTTCCAGCAAATAATGACAACAACTTTTGCATGAAACTGTCGTCAAGGTTGTCTATTTTATTTTTAGACAGGGTAGTCTGTTTTATTATAGACAATCATATTGGATGCCGGGAGTTGAATTAGATAAAATGTCTCTTAAAGTTGGACATCACCTTACATCTGGATGCATCATGCTAAAAGGTAGCAAAATTTGGACTTTTGAAATAAAAACATCAGCTATCAATTTGGGAATAGACCTAGCATTTTCAAGGTAATTTACTATATCAGGATTTAGGATGCCTATTTTGGGAGATGACTTTCAAATGTAATACGATCAATGAAAAAAATCGAATTTTAACTGGCAACAAAACAGATTTAGCAGTGATTGGGACAAAATCCAATTACTCATAACAAGACTCACTGCAGCTATCCAAAATGAGTTCTCATTTTCACTGCAGCTTTTCTTGGATTTTACTAAATCTTTTCACCATGCAGAAATGATTAAAGTAAACATTATACATTATATAAAAACTACAAGTATTATTCTAAGTCACATATTCTAGATTCACCAAAATAAAAAAACTGCAAAGTAACAATTCCAATATGTGTTAAAAAGTTAAACCTTGAAAAGTGCCAGGTCTTCACTCCTACATATGATTCCTAAACTGAAGTACTTCGGATTGTCTCTGACAAAACTATGGAAGCACAGTTCTAAAAAAATATTATATGTGAGTGGCCATTAACATTGCATTTCAAAAATTTTTCTTAAATAAATAAAATCTCATTTCATTAATGAGTTACCTGTTTCATTTATGAGATGTAATGGTATTTTATTTAATTTTTATATTGTCTCAGTTAGGAAAAAATTTAATAATAGGTGTACATAACAATTATGTTACTTTTTTTGTGTCATAAAATTTGAATTCTAAATGTATTTTTTGTAGTTTAAATGTTATTTTTATTCCAGAATTCTCCCACAAACGTAAGGTAAAAAAAAAAAAAATTGAAAGTGTATTTTTTTTATTTAACTCTACTAATCAGGTTCACTTAAAATTAGCACAAATTTTGTCATTTCTGACCTACCATCCAATAAATTCCCCTGACGTAAGTTGTTGATACATTGATGCATGTCAATTCACACCTCCCAAAACCAATCAACATTTCTTAAAAATTTTGCTGCTAAAAAAGTAAGTAATGATTCTTTCAAATTGCATTAAGTGTACTTTAAATTTTCTAACTTTCCTAAAATAACATTTGAAAAAAGTATAATTGAATTTTACAAGATTTTTAAACGGGGAATTTCACTTTTGTTTATAAAACTGTCAATAATGGATGGCATGATTGATTTTATGTCAATTTTGATGACACAAAAAAAAAAAAGGAAAAGATTTTTAGCTAAAGTTTTGGACATGCTAGAAAGAATTGAAAAATTAAAAAAAAAACTCAAAAAATACTTTGGTCTTTCCTCTTCAGGATGATATAAACATTTAGACAATACAAAATTTTTTAAAATCATATTTGGGGCTTTTTTCATCAGGATATGCTGTTTTTAGACATTCCTGTTGCTATGATAAGTCAGATCTTTAAATAGATTGCATAAATTTATAATTTATATAGAAGTTACATTCCAAACTGTAAATATTTCACTAGCACTAACTCAGACTGGCAGAAAATACAACCCACAAGGCAAATACTGCCCTTGGGACTACCCAGTGTGACTCTCGAAAAATTAAGTTTTGTGGAAGCATGATTTTTTCAAAAATATTTCAGTCTTTGTATAATATAAATAAATAGGTTTAACTCTGTAGAAAAAGAAAAAGATTCTCACCCTCTGTCTCTTTATAGTTTATATATATATATATATATATATATATATATATATATATGTGTGTGTGTGTGTGTGTGTGTGTGTAATTTGGCAGCAACTTTTCTTTTAAACATGTAGTATTGAATGTTAAAGACAACATAGTCTTGCATATTTTCTTTTGAATTTTCTCATATTCTCTAATGAGACTTTTTATTTGAAAATGATTTTGAAATAAGTATTGTCCGTACGATGACCTAGCACTTTCGAACATCATTGTTCATCTTCAGGGTCAATATTTTTAGTCAAAATTTTTTTTAACAAACAAGATAATTGGTAAATGTTTGTTAAAAAAAATTTTGACTAAAAATATTGACCCTGAAGATGAACAATGATGTTCGAAAGCGCCAGGTCATCGTACGGACAATACTTATTTCGAAATCATTTTCAAATAAAAAGTCTCATTAGAGAATATGAGAAAATTCAAAAGAAAATATCCAAGACTATGTTGTCTTTAACATTCAATACTACATGTTTAAAATATATATATATATATATATATATATATCTATATATATCTATATATCTATCTATATATATATATATATATATATATATATATATATATATATCTGTTTCTATTTCACTCTCACTGAAAATCCTATTTATCGGTTTTATTCAAACTAGAGTCAACACTGTAACAATGTGAAGAAACTCTTTTGAAACTCCCGCCTCAGTGATGGATCAGAGGGGGGGATAAGGTATATAGAAAACTAGCATTTCCCTGTCCCTCGTTTGAAGAAAGTGTGTCTGAAGTGAAGGTTGAGAAAATCCGACTACATAAAGTGACGAACAGAAATGAACATGAAACATTTAAATCAAAATTTCCAACATTTATATTACATCTGTCTCAAAAATATCAATAAGGAAAAATGTATAATTGATTTTTTTTTTAATCATATCACCCCATGCAAGGAAGTGAAGCCACTAAGATGCAAGGGGTTACTGAGTGTGGAAGAACAAGAAAAAAGAAAGAGAAGAAAAACATTAATGAGTGAAAACAATAGAGTAATTAAGAAAACAGTAGATAGTGATTGATATTGCATTTAAATTTTGGAGGATCAAATTTGGCTGAAAAGCATGATGTCAGAAGAGAGTTCCACAAGTGAGAAGTGCGAGAGAAGAAACTGTTTATATAGAACTTATGGTTACATCTATCTAATTCAAGTGTGAATTGATGAGACCTAGCTGCCGATCTAATACTGTGCTTAAATTCAAAAAGTCTAGGTACCATAGTGAAGAGTTCATCCAAACAATTATCATGAAAGTATTTATAGAAAACAAACAGGGAAACAATTTTATGACAGTGGGATTGTGACTGAAGCTGAGATGCCAGGTCAGGACCAATAATATTGCTGATTCTTTGGATTTTATCAAGAATATCTAAATATAAGCAGGAGCACCGGACCAGATGTCGCAGCAGTATTCAAAGCATGGATGAATGGTACAACTATGAATTATGTTGTAAGATAGATTCTAAAGAGCACAACACAATGATATGAGTTTTTTTTTATCAGCAGACCTAGCAATGGATTCAATATTGTCTTTTCACTTCACATCAAATGAGAAAGTGCAATGAGTCACCCTCATGGACATTAGCTATGCTGACGAGAGGCAAGAAGGGGTCTTTCAGGTGATTAATAGAGATAAGTTTCATTTTGGAGGTGTTAAAATTATCAAGCCACTCCATGCCCCAGTTAACAACAAACTGCAGGTCACTTTTAGATCACCTGCCAATTTCACCTTATTGAACTGAGCAGACATCTTCAGATAATGGCTCCTTGGTCACATATTTGATAAATCAGGCATACTCTTGAAAATGTAGGAGCAATATATAACTTCCAAACATCAACACCTCATTTCATAGATTGCATAAATTTATATGGAAGTTTCATTTGAAACTGTCAACACATTTGCAAGTATAAACTGAACAAAATCTAAAAATAACATTGCAGCGACAACAGCCTTTATAAATGCAAAGAACACCTTAGCGGATTACACTAAACTCAATTATATCTCAGAAGTACCAAATGCCAAGCTATTACTGACCACACATGTGTCAGATCACGAAATAAGGCGCCATTCTCCATCAAAGAATAACATCAGTGCCAGTTTCATTTTTCAGCCAAATTGAACAAGGCATAAAGCTAATATAGTGTATTCTCATATGAATTGATCGCCATCTATCTGACATTTAAATACTTTACACATTTATTGAAAGGCGGGTATTTCACTGCATTCACAGACATTAAGCTAACATACGCATTACCAACCAGCATTGATACACCGAGAGAAACAAGACAATTGGATATAATATTACACGATATCTGAGATATAAAGCACATAGGCAAATGAAACGACATTGTTGTATATTCTCTCTCTTTTTCACGTGCCACATTCACTAATATCAACCCCTCAACAATAAGAACGTCATAGCAAACGGACAATAAAGTGATGAGATGAAGGCACTGTAGGGATTTATGAAACCCTTCTTTGGGTGAATTACTATTCTTGGCATGCTAAAACAACTGGGGTTTTAGAAAGGGTAGAGGTCAGACATGTCCTGAGCAAGAAACAGTGAATAGAAAAACTATACAATAACGAAAAAAATATATTAAGTAATGATCAGCAGTCTCACCTTGCTATTTTGTCTAACTATGAAAACCCCATGTAAGTACTATATTTATGTATTTTTCTGTTGTGTTCTTTATATTTGATTGTGTTATTAAAATGATAAATGTTAATTTGCACACCTCCTCTTTATTTCTCTTGGTAGCTCAAATTTATATGTTTGGGAGCTTCTTGAGGTACGGAGACATTACCCGTTAACAACCCAACAGAACATTGCAAATCATCTTCAATAATTTTGTAAATAACTTTTATCAGCCATCTTCAAACCTACCTTTTCTTTGTTAACTCATGTAAGGCTTCCAAACTCTTCAAAGTTTTTTTTTGTTTCATGGGGAATGATGGAATTTTATTGATAGTTCTTTTGATATCATTGTTATTTATGTAGGGTTGTTTATTCAATGTCTATGGATGTTATTCTTCTATTTGTTTGTTTTGTTTTACAGCATATCAACCACAATGGGTCATTTAATGCCGACAACTTTTTTTTCCCCTGGTAATATTTTTGTTTTGTCAAAAATCCATTTCTGTTAATATTTTTTTTTCTCAAAAATGTATAGCTGGTAATATTATTTTTTCAAAAACGTATAGCTGGTAATATTATTATTTTCAAAAACGTATAGCTGGTAATATTATTATTTTCAAAAACATATAGCTGGTAATATTATTTTCCAAAAACGTATAGCTGGTATATTATTTTCAAAAATGTATAGCTGGTAATATTATTTTTCCAAAAACTTATAGCTGGTAATATTAATTTTTCAAAAATGTTAGCTGGTAAAAATTTTTTTTTTTTTTTCAAAAACGTATAGTTGGTAATATTATTATTTTTTTTCTTTCAAAAACATACAGCTTGCAACATTATTTTTTCAAAAATGTATTATCAGAGGCCTTGATGTTGGACGTAGTTTATTGTCTTATCCAGGACGTGGATGTAGTTTATCGTCAATCCCAGGACGCGGATGTAGTTTATCATCATATCCAGGATGCAGATGTAGTTTATCGTCATACCCAGGACACTCTTCTATTTTATATTGATGACAAAACTATTTCCATAATATTTATTGTCTGTTTCCTTGTGATGTCCTTTCATGTTGGCTTCTTGGAGATAATATACATCAATGGTATAAAATATTAACATTCCGAGCCAGTAATACCGGCTTTAAATTTTTTTCACAAGTTTGATAACATTAAATATCTTGATGGTAAAATCTTTATATGCAATTGGAAGCATTTACAAAGTTTTAAATACAAAGTTTTTTTTTTTAACAGTCGTCAATCATAGAAGTCATTACCATGAATAGTAAAGAATGTCCTATTACATTCAATTCAATATATCTACAATTTGGTGCGATATTTCACGGAAGCTAACCAGGTCATATGTGCCCCAAGATTGCAAAAGCAACTCTTTCATCATTTCAATTTGAATTATTTATAATAATGCTCAAATTTCTGATTAACTATTTTTAGCCAACATAAAATTAAAAATATATAGGAGTTTGAGTAGTTAATGCTAACTTTTACTCTGAATTGAGTTTAAATTATAAAAGAGAATCAAAACTGTAAAAAAAGCATGCAATTCTGTCATTTTAAAAATTTTCCTGATAAAAGTTTTCATAACATATCTATATTTTTTCCAATTAGAATTCAAATTAACAATTTACTTTAAATCACTTTCAGACCTAAACGAGTCGGAGAATTCTTGTAGATCAGCAAACTAGTTTTTTTTCAAGATAAGATGGTATGTATTCACTGGTTTACTTAAATTCGCATACTGTTTCAAAACCCGTTTTTCTTATTTTTCAGGCAACAGTTGACAGAAAATTATCATGATAAACTTTTGATATCATCTGCTTTCAGTTAAATTTGCTGAAGACTTGACTCTTAGTCTTAACTGATGTGTGTGGCAAATCATTGATGATAACTTTGCTTGTTTTTTTCCTTCTAAGACTTTTTTCTTTTTCACACATAGACATGTAATCTGATGCGAATTTGTCTGATACTGAAACTGAACACTTGCTTCATTTTCTTAGTACTTTTTCTTTAATAAATGAACGTTTCCTGTTTTCAACATATATATGCACATTTTTTTTTATTTTTACCCTATTTTTATTTTGTTATTTTTAAGATGTCATACATATGGTACTGTGCATAATTTTTATATCCTTACTTTGTGTAATTTTACAAGTTAATAGTTACTTGATACTTAAATACAAACGAATAAGTGTATAACATTGCTAGTTAAACAAACAAATTCTATATTCTGATTACAATGGGATACTGGAAAGCTGGTTATAGTAATTATAACTGAACTATTCTTCATACCAAATGAAAAGGTAGGCCTATGAAAACTAATTTGCACTAAGATTCTATTCGTCCAGAGGTAGTACTACATCGGTAATCCCAAACTTTGAGTACTGCAAAATACAGAAAAAAATGGATATATAAATACATTATTAATCAATTCGCCCCAAGAAAGGTGATAATGCCACTAAGATGTGAGGGGCTGGTGGGAGTGAAAGAAAATAAAAAGACATTAGAAGGAGTCGGGAATCCAACCCTAAACAGGAAAGAAGGGATTCAAAAACATTTACTCCTGTTTAAAAGACCGGGGTGAGGGGTGGGGTGGTACCGGATAATAGGTGAACCTATCTGTTCCTATTGAGCATAAATAAACAAATAGTAAATAAAATTTCAGTGTTTAGGTAGAGACATTAGAGATATAGAGTTGAAGTAAAAAGAACTGGAAACTCAATCCTAAGCAGGAAACAAAAAATAAACCACTACATCTGTTCAAAAGGCCAGAGAGGAATGTGAACTGGGCAATAGGTGAACCTATTTACTCCTATTGAGAGAAAAAAAAATAAACAGTAAAAAAAGATTCAAAGTTTAGTAGTAGACATTAGAAGTATAGAATATATATCTTTTTTGTTGTTGTTGTTGTTCTCTTCAAATTGTCCTAATGTTGTTTATACTCCTATTAATTCCCTATCTCATTTTTGTTGATCTTGTTAAAAACGTTGATACTGTTGTTGAATGATTGTACGTTACACCTATGGAAGTAAGGAAACCACCTTTAGTGTATATACTTAACTAAATCATAAACTGTCACTATACCCCATCTATAAATGTACAAAAATCGTGTAATACAAGGGTGATTACGGATACTAAAAACATTTTGTAAAAAAACCCAAAAAACTTTTGCAATGAGACTGTAAACAGAACCTTCGTTCTATTCATGTCAACAATAACATCAGAAATTAACCTCAACAGAAAATGCCCAAACCTCAGGACCTTACTGACAATATTTCACCACTCTGGGCAATAAATAGTAAGTAAACCCTTGGTTTAAAGAGTAAAATTGGTAATACACATGCTATACCCTAATTTAAAACTTCAAAACATGCAATCTATTTCATCTTTTTTCAGCATCCTATGTAGGATGTCATTGTGCGAGGAAAATTAAATAAAACCAATAAATAAAATGATAATAACAAATAAAAAAAAATTAATTTCCCATGATGCAATTTATAAAAAAAACAGAAATGCTTTCTGGTTACATGTCCAATTTTATGACTTCACTCCTAGAAAGAAGAGAATCTTCTTTCTCCTCTTGGTTTCAAGATGTGAACCATACCATAATAAAGAGCTCACTAATGATGACTAAACTCTTTCCACTTGACAACATCGTCATCAGACATGTTTAAGCAGCCCTACTGATGAAGTAGACTGTAGAGGTTTGGCCTTCCAACTCAGTTCAGAACTGACTTGTGCTTGACTATGTTTACCCGTTCATATCCTTACTTCTCATAAATCATTTCAGAACCAAATTTAAAACTTTGTTTCAATAATGTCAACATAAAAGAAATAAATGTCTGTAGCAGAAACTCAAATTTTTTTGTATGCTTCTTCGATACTTTATATGTTTACATATTGAACATGTACCTTCACCTAAAAAATATACACAAAAAACCATAACCTTGCTAACATCCACAATGGGAAACGTGTTTAAATCTTTGTTTGCATATTCAAATGATAACCAATACTGATTAGATAGCCAGTGATAAACCCGGTTTCCCAATCCACTTTAACGAGGATGAGGCAGGTAGTTAGCAATCCAGTTGGAAGAAAATAAGATGTAACAATGGTCAATGTCCAGCTAACTAGTAATAAGCTTGCGTTTACTTGTTAGATAATAGCAGTACCCTATTTCATAAAAATTCAGTTCTTTGGCGGTGAGAGAGTAGTGACCTCTTTAGAGCACAAGGCTGAGTGATAGTATATGGAGGCCATGTAATGTCCAGACAACATACCCTCTACCGACTCTTGGTCATACCGACAAGATACAAATGAATACAGAGTACAGTATTATGTTTAGGGTTGGCTTGGCTGTAGGAATTGCAGGAAGTGTTGACAGCCAACTGCCTTCAGGGTTTGCTCCAGATTTCCTGTCAGGATTTACTTCTGTAGCCTTTTCCATGTTTGGATATGGCCACAAAACAATGGAAGTTTAAATAAGAGTTTTCCTTCCCCCTAATCTTTTATAATAAAATAAAAATTACAAGGAAAGATACTATGAACGTTAGTAAGAAAAACTAATTTCAGAAATAAAACAAAGGTATCAACTGAAAGAAATTTATTGCAATTCATCAATTTTATGGCAAATAATACATTAAATAGCATCCAAAAAACTCACAGAAAAAAACCCCCCAAAATAATTAAAATCTGTTTAGAGAGTTGGGAATATTTTTCCTTCAAATGCTTCTATAGCTGAAACATGCCTTTGTTAATTTGGTCATGGTGGATGTGTTGATTGAATAAGGTTTTAATTACCATGGCCTGATTGGTAAAAAGATACGTTTCGGCTATAGAAGCAGATTTCCTGATGAAAAAAGAGATACATGTTTGATTCTTGTCAGAGGCACAATCTCTATTTAATAGGACTTCTCGATCAATCTAGGCCAGTTGTTATTAATTTAAGTTTAAGAGAAAACATTATTAAAGAGAGTGAGCAATGAAAAAAAAGTAGAAATTAATACAGAAAATAACAAGTGACATTATATTTACATTTTTGAAAATCAAATTTGACTGGAAAACAAAAAGCAGAAGAGTGTTCCACAAGCTTGGAATTTACAAAAAATAATTATATATATATATATATATATATATATATATATATATATATATATATATATATCTATATATATATATATATATATATATATATATATATATTATAATTATTTTTAAAAATATGTTTTCATTGCGACACAGAAATGACCATAATTCAAAACCAAAACCTAAATGTTAAATTAAACTTAAAATTTAAAATTCAGTTCATTTTCAAGCGATGCAGAATAACCTTTGAAAATAATTAATTTACTCTATTTTTAAGCCAAATAGTATTATATATTTTATATATTTATAAATATATTATATTAATAATATAATTAATATATTATATATAATATAAATATATATAATATATTATATATAATATAATATATATAATTAATTATATTATATAATTAATAATATATTATATATATAAATTATATTAATAATATATTATATATAATATACATATAGTATATATATTTATTATATATATATATACATATATATATATATATATATAGTTATATATACTTATAATAATATTATAACTAATAGTTATATTATAACTATTTATAAATAGTATTATATATTTTAAGTTAAAATATATAATACTATTTAAAATAGTTAACATATATATATATATATATTATATATAATATATATATATATATATATATATATATATATATATATAGTTATATATACTTATAATAATATTATAACTTATTGTTATAATGATATTATAACTATTTATAAATAGTATTATATATTTTAAGTTAAAATATATACTATTTAAAATAGTTAACAGTTAAAAAATAGTTAAAACAGTTAAAATATATAATACCAACTTAAAATATATAATGACTTATAAATAGAGTAAATCAATTTATTTAGTTATTCTGCTTTTGGAACTGAATTTTAAATTTAATTTAAGATTTAGGTTTTGTTTTTGAAACATGGTAATTTCTGTGTCACAATGAATACAAATTTAAAAAAAATAATTATAACATTATACTTTACTGTGTATCAAGCACTGTTTTTAAAAATAAATGTAAAAGAACTTTGGATTATATAAATCTGACTGTTCTTCGTTTTCATTTTGGTTGAAAGTGCCTGAATACCATACCACGGGTTGACCCAAGTCTTGTGAGTGAAATTTGGTAGATGGAACACTTGGGGCCATTGATAGCTGCACTAGCATGAAGTCACAAGTCATTGTGACCGAGGGTTTGAGTGTGCTGGTGTTGTTCAAATTGTTGATCATTCTATATAACATGCTCCCAGAAACTGTAACTAAGGTCTGCTTAGCAAAGTTGTAGTATAAACCACAAGTTGTCTCTGTGGGTTTTGGACAAACACAAATGTGCCTGAGTGAGCGTCTGCAATAGGTATTGATTAGTCACCCTAGTAGACGGATATCCTCAAATACAAGTGGATAGCTATTATTATATATGTATATGTGTGTGTGTGTGTTTGTGTGTGTAAAATTTCAGATATAAGTAAAAATATATCTACCAAAAATCAATATGAATAAAGACAAAAGAAAAACTTAACCTCTAATGGACTTTATCAAGGCAAATGTAAGGATTTTGTTTTTCAACAAATATTTATAAACAAAAGTAAAAATGTTAATTTTTCAAAATTTTTAAATTTAAGAAGGGCTCATAAATATTAATCAAGCTAACTGAAAAAGTCAAGGTAAAGTATGGAAGATGCTAAGTGATGTAACTTAATGTCTAATAACCAAAAGTAAGTAAATGATGTTGCTGAAATTTTTTTTTAATTCTAAAACAAGACTGTTTACTAACTTTTGTTTCTTGAGTTGGTTCTAGTGAGTTTGATACCAAGTGTGGAAACATTTTTCATAGGAACTTTTGAAGAGATCTGGTATGATTGTCGATTTTTCAATGGTGCCTTTGTTTCCAATATAATTAAATCGAATTTGCAGATTCCTTAGTTGTTCTTGCTTATATTAGAAGCATCAACAAATCAACCGCTGTTGAATTATTTCACATCTATTTCTGTTAAGCCTGGGAGAGTCTGAACAGTTTTTAATTGTTCTTGTTGTGTGCTGGAAAGAATTGAAAACCAACTTCTGGATTTGAGTGGTACCTTGTGTGTTGCAGACATTTTAAGTCTTGTGTGGTTCGTGTATGTTTCTTTATGAATTTGGGGCAGTATTCTAAAGAAAATGAGCAATGTTTCTTGTGCTTGTGAAAGTAGTAATGTTTTTAGTTGTTGTTGCTTCAAACTTGTTAGAAGAAAGTTGATATATTTTTCGTTTGGTGAAAAGTTCCCAGGTGGGGTGTCAAGTTGCATTTTACTGTAATCAGCTATTGTGTTTGATGAAAATTTTAACATGTTGGTTGCGTATTCATTGCTGAAATGTATTAATTAGAGCGACTCGTTTCATTTACAAAGCTTCACATGCATTTCAACCTGTTTTTAATCACTTTGTTTACAGGTAAAATGTTGAGTTACTGATGTGTTGTGTTTCTAGCATGGTTAGTATATTTTAGCTTGTAACTAAAATTTATCCTTCAAGTTCCATTAATTTCTGCTGAAACCATGAATTTTTCTTTGACTTGACATTGAGAGACAAAGGGCAGTAGCCATATTTGAATTTTGATATGTATGTCAGTGGTCAAATTAAAAAAAAATGGTCCGTTAGTAGTGGTGATAGCAATAGTGGTAGAAGGAACTGGTTGAAAAAGTCAGGCGTAACCGTGACTGAGAGAAAGACAAGGTCAAGTAGTAGTACAGGGTGAGGTAGAGAAGATGGACATTTTTGAAATGGCTGTTATTTAACCCCAGAGTGAGGGACATATGTCTGACAGGTACAATTTGGTCTGTGGTGTCTTAGCATTTTTTTCTTTTCAGTTGAAGCCATGGCACTCCAGATGATATAGCACCATGTATTTGCCTACGACAATTTCATGAAGAATAACGAGTCTGTTGCAACAGTTCAGAGTGAGTTTCATTGCCGATTCAACATTCACCAAAATCAGGCTTGTCTCACTTATAACACAATCTTACGTCGAGTTCATGCATTTTGTACATGAGGTATGCTAATGAATAGCAGACTGGGCAGGGCCCCACCAATGGTACATACCCAAGAAAATGTGGAACTCCTCAGACAAACTTTTCTAAACAGGCCAAATTGCTCTTAGTGGTATGCTACTGAACTTGGTATCGATAATCATTTAGTAAGGCGTATTTTGCATGAAGAACTGCATTTACTCCCCTACAAATTGGTCACTGGGTAACAGTTGAGACCCAGAGGACTATGCACAGTGGCTTAACTTCGCACGTCAGATGGAAGCAATTTTTTTCGACTCAATGGCATAATGAATCAACAGAATTGTCATTATTAGGCTCTTGAAAATCTGAGAGAACTTCAGGAAAGACCACTGCACAGCCCAAAAGTAACTGTTTGGTGTAATGTTTGAAAGCTGGCATCATTGATTCTTACTTTATTGAAAACCATAATGGAAATGCTGTTACTGTGAACTCTGAGTGTTACACAAAATGATAAACAACTTCTTTGTGCCTGAATTATGATGAGAATGTATTCCTATCCGACATATGTGGTTTCAGCAGGATGGGGTGACAGCCCACACAACCAGACCATCAGTGGACATTCTTCGCCCTCTTCAATGACCACCTCATTTCCAGGTTTGCTGACACTCCTTGCCGTTCCCCTGACTGGGTCTCCTGATTTGTCCATGTATGATTATTTCTTGTGGGGAAACATCAAGGCATGTGTGTATGAACATAAGCCCCGTACATTGGACAATGTGAAGGAAGCTATTTGTGTGGAAGTTGCTCAAATCGACAGAGCAATGCTGGAAAGAGTGGAGGCCAATTTCCAAGAACACCATTCTGTTGCTAAAGATTTCTTTTCACCGGATCCTTAAAAAATTACAGAATGTTACTTTTTTGTGTTTTTCGTTTTAGTGTGCTCAAAATGTGTTGTTTCTTATGAACTTATTGCAGCTAGTACACGTTGAAATCACATCGGGAAGACACTATATGCGGCGGCATTGCTTCTGGTTAGACTAAAAACAGTGGCAACAGTATTTTGCACTTGTAAATGACAGATATAAGGAAATGGAATATGATTTCAACAAAGTGAGATTTTACTAGGAGTGAAAAACAGTAAGATTTTAGGAGTAAGGAACAGAAAAAACAATTCTAAACAGGAAACGAGAGATAAACCTCTACTCCTGTTCAAAGAGGAGTGTGAAGCAGGTGATAGGTGAACCTATTTACTTCTTTGTGTTTTATAACCGAGTAAGAACCAGTGACATGCAGAGGCTTGGTGATGTCTGGGGCCAACTCCTTGATTGTATGTCCCTAAGACTCAAGTAGTGTGTATGTATGTGTGTGTGTTGGGGGGGGGGGTGGTGGCTACTCAAGTCTCGATTCTCAAAACACGGATCGACATATTAATTCACCTCAAAATAAAATGAATTTATATTTACTAAAATTCACACTAAGTTCTCCCAAAGCAAAGTCCTTCCATCATACTCCGGTTGGGTTGACCTTTACAATCACTTCAAATGTGGGCAACTTGTTTGCACTATTTCTAAGTGTGGAGTCTACGTTCACGCTCACACTGATAAACAAGCCAAAAAATTAAATTGTAAAAAAAATCATTATAAGTATCTCAAATATCACCAGCACTTACGAAATGTGATTTTTGGTAATTTGTCATTCTGAGGGTTGGAGTTGTTACGAGGCAAGCTAAACAAATTTTGTTTTAAAATTTATAATTTCAAAAGAGTGCCAAACAGCTAGTAAGAAAACAAAAATTTAATAAAAAACAAATAAACTTTGATTTATAATTTACAATTTCAAAATTGTGCCAAAAATTTTATAAAAATCAAACTTTGTTTTAAAATTATAATTAACAGAAAAGATCCAGCGCTTGTACAATTTAAAATTTCAAAAACTAAATTTTTATTTCACTCTTTGATTGGTTGCCCTCCTGTTATGCATGCCTGGGGCTGGTGAACCCCCTGCCTCACCTTCTGCATGCTACCAGTGAGAAAAAATACACTAGTATGCATTCAAAACAAAGATGACATTAAAAGTTTGTAATGTGTGTGTGTGTGTGTGTGTGTGTGTGTGTGAGAGAGAGAGAGAGAGAGAGAGAGAGAGAGAGAGAGAGAGAGAGAGAGAGAGAGAGAGAGAGAGAGCCTGTGCCTCATTTTTAAGTGGTTTGATAGTGCCACCTAGTGACTTCTTGGTGAAACTAAGTAGAGGTAGCCCACAATATAATCAAAAATGCAGTTTATATACTATCACAATTACTGGCAAACAATTAACTATATTGCAATGTTGCTGAATTACCAATGTAGCTATATAATAAGCCTACGTCTAATGTTAGCAAAATCTGAAAATACTGTGCTAGCTCCTGCCTCATCTATTTGTATACATTGATGTATTCTTGTTAGTAATATATTTTTTGAATAAACACAACTGGGTATTTTATACGACCGCATACGATGTTACTAACTTGCTAATAGTGCTCAATTTTTATTTTCATTTTGCTGATATGTCAATTCTAGAATAGCTTATTAAATATTAAAAGCAATGAACTTGAAACAACAGGGTAATAATCAATATTCTGTACTAGCCAGTCATGTCACTTCAGTGCACTAAGACAATATGGAATGCAAACTAAAACAAAGCTATTACTAATGGAAGCGTTGTCGCTAACATGAACAATTTGCATAAATATAGTACTTTTTATTCCAAATAAATATATTGATAATAATGCCAATATACCGGTGAGGGCAAAAACTACTGCTTTGCTGAAGACGTAATTATAGAGTTGGAGTATCATAGTATAGGTTCAGCTCTACCCTGTATAGTTTATGAGATTACTTGATGTAGTCTGTGGGTTATCCCACTTGGCTTTGCCAAAAGCTCTCACTAGGTGGTACTCTTTAAGCCTATAAATAGGTAATCATATTCTCTCTCTTTCTCTTTTTAGCTCTGGCTTTTGGATGTAGTCAACATCAATAAAGAATGCTGTTAACAAGGCATGTTCATTCACTCCCTTAGTCCTCAGTTGACTTTTGAACTCTCTCACACGCGCATATACTTGTTACACACACACACACACACACACACACACACACACACACACACACACACACACACACACACACACAATAAGTACATTCCTATAGTTAGTTTTAATGTATTTTTCTTTCATTTTAATTGTATACATATGTAAATCCTTTTGTTAATAACATGCATTGTCAATTGTTTTATATTTATTGTTTTGACTATATTTTTACCTGGACTCACATTGAGTCCATCAATATTGTTTGCGGAATAAATTTTCCAGGCGCCTATAAATATTTAGTACTCAAAGTGTTGATTCCCCCAATATAATCGTGGTTAATATTTACCCAACCATACCAGTACCCTGCAACAATTACCCCCTGCCCCAAAACACCCAGACTATTGGGGTTGGAACAAAAGTTTTTTGTAGCATTTTTAAGTAAATAGTAAAAAAATACCCACATAGATATTTGTATATAAATTTATTCAACAACATATATGCCATTTTATTTCTCTGCGGTTTGTCATTTTTGTGGCAGTTTCATGATTTCATCCTCCAAGAACTTGGCATCTTTCTGGGTGATGAAGTGTTTTTTACAAGCTTCCAGAGAATTCTCATTAAAAGAAATTTGTTGGGATTGAAATAAGTGGTAATCTGAAGGTGAAAGTTCAAGTAAGAAGAGTGGGTATAGCAGGACACCACAGCCAAGCTCTACTAATTTCTCATGGGCCTGTAAGGAAATGTGAGTTTGGTATTTTACTGATCAAAGACGACAGAGTTCAGATTGACCAATCCTGTAAACTTTTCATCTACTGTCACCTTTAATGCATCCAATTAGGAACAGTACACCTCTGAATTCAATGCCTGATTTTTCATAAGTACCTCATAATACACACTGACCTTCTGATTCTGATAAATATGCAGCAACACCTCTTGATGCAGACTGACTTTTCATTTTATCCAAGGTATTTTTTGCTTCACATTGTTTTAACATTTGGGTATTGAATAGCACATAAAAATGCAGTTCATTAATTTTTGTCCAATTAATCTTGAGGCACCTAAACATTGTAGTGATTTATGTATCCAAGTGTTCTCATACGAGATATGGCGAGTATCTCTGGAATGTCCTGTTTCATATGACTATTTTCAATAGTGTTTAGTTTTGGTTATCATTGATTGCAGGTCTGTTGGAATGCTCTTGGTCTTCCAGATCAAAATTTCCACTTTTGAACCTAGTGAACCACTTAAAAAGATTACTCTCAGCTATTGCACCATCTCCATAAATGGTACATATCTTTTTTGCTGTTATTACAACATTTTTTCATCAAATGATGAAAATGAATCTTATTTTCACTTTTAATGCCAAAAACATTTAAAATTCACAATCCACACACAATCATATAGAAAGCTGTGTTGAAATGTTATTTTCAGAATATGTATATGTCATAAATTTGAGGCATGTATGAAATTAAATGAAATAACATATTCAAACATTACCTATTAAAAATGCTATGAAATTTTGTCCTTTTTTTTGTTGACAAGAGACCGGAAGAGAGTTCCACAAGTGAGAAACATTTATCATAGAACTTATGTTTACATCTAGTCATTTCAACTGTAAAAGAATGAAACCTTTTTTTTAATCATTTCCCCCTGAGCAAGGCAATAGAACCACTAAGACACAAGAGGTTACTGAGTGTGAGAGAATATGAGGAAAAGAAAAACATTATTAAGGAGAGAGAACGATAAAAAAAACAGGAGTTAAGAAGATGGAAGATAATGATTGACATTGCATTTAAATTTTTGAAGATCAAAGTTGACTGGGAAACAAGAAGCCAGAAGAGAGTTCCACAAGAAAGAAGTTGAATAGAAGAAACTGTTAGCATAGAACTTACAGTTACATCGAACTATTATATATATATATGGGAGAATATGATAAATAAATTTTATATATATATATATATATATATATATATATATATATATATATATATATATAATATGCCATTTAACAAAACTTAATGAATAAAATTCTAACAAAATAATACCAATATTGTCAATAAAATTTATATTTATTATATACTAGTACAAAAAATTTGCCACAAAAAACACGTAAAACACTTGCTGAAAAAATCACTAATGAAAACTTGGGAATCCAAAATTTCAGGATTACAGGTCCAGATTCAGCATGGAATGTTTTTAATTTGCTCACGGTTTTGGCCTGATTCCCAAATGGTATGATATGTTGGACTATGGCCTCTAGGAATAAAGATGAAAAGTGTGACACACTGACATACGTATTTATTATATAGATTAACTTTTTGACTGAACTGAAGCATGAAGACATGGATTTTTATGTTGTAATTTTCAAACACACCTGTGTTCTTTTTCAATGATACGAGGAATAAACAAAGAAGTGGGACTTACTCTTCCAAGAAATGTTGTTAGAGGTCTCTCTGTGGAAATTATATACTCTGAGTAAACCCAAATCCCTTTTCAATGCCTCGATGTTTGAATTTATTTTAAAAATAAATTTCAACTCTAATTTGCATCCTTCTTTCAGCTGTTGAATGAAGATGCTAAAAGCACACACCTGATGTCATAGACACTATGAAATGTTTGGTTGAAGTGTGCAGCAACATAGAAATTGTTGTTGTTGTCCCTAATGGCTTTTTGTGGTTATAGAACCAAAAATGGAATTCTGTTCCAGTTTCTTTAACTTTATTTACTTTTTTGCATTTGTGGCAGAGAAGCAAATATATAAGATTTGAAGTGTCACAGTTAAGAGCCAGTGGTTTGAATATTATGTGAGTGTCAGGGGGAGTGAAACTGCTATCAGAGATGATATGTCTATGGACATGGCATTGGGGTTTATTGCAGGTGACATTTCTTTGGTGAGGTGGTAAATGACATATACTGGATGATGTTAAGATTCTGTATAGGTTGGTGGGGATGATGAAGAGAGTTTTTGCTGAATATTTTTCTAATTGTTTGGTTGAGTTTTAAATACTGGAAATTCTTTTGTTAAGATATGGGAAAGCTTGTGAATATTGTAATTACTGTAATTTCTTGAAAATAACACATGTATTATACATAGGA
This sequence comes from Acanthosepion esculentum, assembly GCA_964036315.1. Taxonomy (NCBI): domain Eukaryota; kingdom Metazoa; phylum Mollusca; class Cephalopoda; order Sepiida; family Sepiidae; genus Acanthosepion; species Acanthosepion esculentum. The sequence continues at coordinate 3,191,127 of OZ038520.1, forward strand.
ATAGATATATTTCTTAATTTTTGCATCATTTGTTGGGGTGCCTATTATTTATGGTTGTGTATTATTTTCAAGAAATTATGGTAAAATAAAAAAAAAACATGGGAATTCTGAAATTATTCTTTTTTGTTTTATAGGTTAGAAGAGTGTTTCTGTTTTGTTTGGAAGCCTTAGTAATTGGAATCAACATCAAAAGTGATATTTAAGTGAATTAAAATAGATCACCTTTGATTTTTTGATAATTTTTAAAATTTGGCATGAGCCTGAACTTAATATAAAAATTATACAGGGTGCGATGGATAAATTGTCGTCTAAATTATGCAAAATGAAAATAACACTGGCATCTTATTTTAACAGATATATTTACCAAAATTACACAAAAATATCTTGAAATAGTAAAGAGTAAATTTATTTAATAAAATCGCCATTGGCTTCAACCACAGCTTCCAGGTAACTTCAGAACCTCCTGCAACTCTTCTGGATGGTCTCCTTGTTTAAGTTGGTGAATGCTGCCATAATCCTTGCCTTCAGTTCATCAAATTCTTACAAAGAGTTTTGTTGGTCTCTTGTTCAACTGTGCCCCCACACATAATAAGCAAGGGGGGTTGAAGTTTGGGGAGTTAGGTAGCCAGATGTAAGGGTTGATGTGGTTGCAGAAATTGTTTGACAGCCATGACTGGGTTCTCCTGCTTGTATGAGATGGTGCAGAGTCCTGTTGCCAGATATAGGGTCTTCCAGCAGCCACCCTCTTGACCCAGGGCAGCACTACCTCCTCAAGGCACTTGATGTAGACCTCTGTGTAGAGTCTGAGGCCCTCTGGGAAGATGAATGGAGGTGTAACATTGCCATCACTAGTGATCACCCTAGACACCTTTGTAATCACCATTAGACTCATCTAACACTTTCCAAATCCTCTGCACTATCCTCAGATTGATGCCCAAACACTCTGAAATATTTTACTGGAGCTTCTGGTGTGAATGCCAAGCAGAACAGCTTTTCCAAATTTCTGGCAGAGTGGATTGTGTCATGGTGCTCTTTTTCTCACAGACAGTGCCCAACTGACCTTACTATACTGTGCAGTAGACAAAATCAAAAACAAACAATGCACAAAATAAAAATATAAAATGGCAACAATTTACACATCACGCCTTGTATACGGTATTTATTAAAGGAATAAACATTTTAAGTACATTAGAAATGGAGGCGACAATTTATCTGCCCAGCTTATATTTCTAAAGAATTTTATTCTTTATTTTTCATACTTGTTTAACATCAATTGCGCAAATGGAGGGAGTGGGTGGTGGTATTATTAATTGCCATTATGCAAATATCAACAGAAGCAATGTATCAACATCCCAAACTCAAAGAGATAACCTACAAAAATAGAGATATCAAAGAAATTGATAAGATAGAACATTCACAGAATATCCCAAATCTACCAATGGAACATAATAAACATTGATTACGGTAATAATACAATAAACTGTTTAGTAAGTAAATCAATAAAGAAGCTTGGATTTACACTGTTTACTGTTGCAATGAAGTCTTTTCTTATTAATATGTACAAAGACATACATTGATTTATATTGATGTAAGTAATGGATTCTTTGTTGTTTTTTTTTATATATGTTTCATCAAAATGACTGAGATCATCTAAAAATGGGGAAACTTACCATGGCTGACCCATGGAATGAAAGATGAATTGCTAAAAGCAAATCATTACTGAATGGCTCTTGAAATATATAAAATTGTTTGATTCAATTTTTTAACTAACATCCTCATCTTTGTTGTTTTTGTTTTAATTGCCACATTTTAGACAAGGGCTATCCAGTGTTCCTTGAACTTTTTTGAAACAGTATACTGTGCTTTGTCAGCCTTTGTCATGACAAGGAAAGGAAATTAGGGAAAAAAGAAAGATTATTAGATTTAATTTAAAGCTGAGGAGAGCCAGGGAACCCACCAGCCTAAATATAGTGATCAAATCTAAAAAGGTGCTATATGAAGAATTCCTCTAATAAGAATGACAACTGATTTCAGAAATTTAGCCAACACTATGAAGGCAGCAAACTCATTAGCCAAAATGTAGTACTCAAATCAGCAAAGATAATGGTGTTAGTCTGAATAATTAATCAAATAATAGTAACAATTCAGAAGATTTTGCATATTCTAAATATCTTTTATATATCACATCTCTTTAGGATAGGGACAATCAGGGTTCCCCACAAATTCCTATCCTTAGGTGCTGTTACCAATCTTTTTTTAATTTTTTTATTAACCTTCCCCTTCCGTGTTCTTCAATCCACTTACACAAGTTTGTTAAGTGGGTTACTTGCTGTTTCCCTCTGTACCCCTTGGCTTTGTTATAACCTGTGTGTGTCAAAATTTCCAAGCCACTTGTCCTCTTTATGTGCCCCGATAATTTCAAGTGTCACTCTCAAATTCTAACCTAAGTATAAGTGTCTTTTATGTTTCTATTTTCCTTAAAACTTACTTGTTGCTCACATGTTTCATTCATGCTATTCTCAACATCCTTCTGTAGAACCACATCTCTGTTGCCTCAAGTTTCCTTTTCTTCTGTGAGGGAACTGTCAAACATTCACTGCCATATAGGAGGACTGATATTATATAGCAGTTCAGAATCTTTTCTTTGTTTATAATGAAAATTTACTGTTTCTTTATAATTTGTTTAACTTTTGAAAGATTAATGTAATACTTTATTTAGACTTTTAGAAGGTTATAATTTTAGAATATAGTTTTAAGGTATGCAATATTTAATGGCAAAAATGCTCAAAATCTGAGATAGAATGTATATAAATATAAAAGTGAACACTGAAGTCAACACCAAGCAGTGTGAGTTTGTTTCATGTTTCAATGAAATCTTCAGGCCACGTTTTTTGGCTCAACTATTTATATATGCAGGTCAGTGGTGCATTATGGGTAGTAAGTTCTATTGTATTATTGTGAGGTTTATTGGGTGGGTGGTAATGGTCATGTTTCAAATTATTCTAGAGACTATTGAGTAGAAATAATTATGGATCCAAATGTGGTTACTTGTTAACTTTTACTCATTATTTATTACGGTTTACTTAATAATTTGTTGTTGATTATTATTATTGCATTTACTTGACTTTAAAAGTTCATTCATAGTTTAGTAATTTGTTTATTTATTATTTAATCAATTTGTTTATTTATTTAGATAAATTTATTAAGATAAATTTACATTATTTATTTAGATAAATTTATTAAGATAAATTTAAATTATTTATTTAGATAAATTTATTAAGATAAATTTACTTTATTTATTTAGATAAATTTATTAAGATAAATTTACTTTATTTATTTAGATAAATTTATTAAGATAAATTTACTTTATTTATTTAGATAAATTTATTAAGATAAATTTACTTTATTTATTTAGATAAATTTATTAAGATAAATTTATATTATTTATTTAGAAAAATTTACTTAATGCATTTATTTATTTAGTGTATTATGATCATAGAGATAAAAAATTCATTTAATTTTCAAATTAAAAAAGAAATCTTGTCATATAGAATCTATAAATATAAGAACAATAAGCAAGAATAAATTAGTTTGTAAATAAGGTCTTAGAAAATTCTTGCTTTTGTTGAGAAATAAACCAAATTTATGATCGATTGAGATTTAGTTTTCTTCTGATGGTTTGAATTCAAATTAGGAATTATAATTTTATAAAAAAATCCAGATTGTTATTTTTACAAAAGGAAATTGAAAAAGTCATTAATTATTTTTAGCTGATATTTTGTTTTTCTTCTATTTTTGGAAGGGTTTTTTCTTTTCATTGTTAGCAATTTTGGAAATTTTACAACACAAGAATCAGGTTAATCGGTATAAAAATACAAAATCAAAAAGAAATAGTAAAAACCAAATCAGCTTAAATAGAATTAAATAATTCAAAAAAGAATAAATTTACAAATTAAATTAATAAAAAAAGACAAAAATGGATGAAAAAGTGAATCAAATAATTAATCCTGTGATAGTTTAAAATCCTAACAGAAATAGCAAATAGCTAATTAATGGAAGATCTTTATAATTTTGATACATTAGTATCTACTAAAAACTAAGCTACATAAAGAATCATCTGAATTTAGAGATTAAGTATTTATTCACTGAATAATAAAATGCCTGTTATTTTTTACTATTAAAACCAATAAACACAAATCAATTGAAAAAAATGATTAAAATTAGACATAAATTAATTTCTTTACTAAAATCTTGACAATGTTGGGACTCACTACAAACTTTTACAGTAGAATAAATTACAGTGCATTTCTAAAACAACATTATTTATAATATTCTGTAGTAAACTCATTACATTTTTTATATATAACCCTATTCTTTCAATAATGCTTGCATTAATTCCAGACATCAGAAAATCCCTATCCTCCTGATTTGAAATGTCTTCTTATAGTAAAATAATTAACAATATATTTACATTATCCATATAGCCCTATTCTGTGAGTAATGCTGGCATTAATTCCAGACGTCTGAAAATCCCTTTCCTCCTGATTTGAAATGTCTTCTTATAGTAAAATAATTAACAATATATTTACATTATCCATATAGCCCTATTCTGTGAGTAATGCTGGCATTAATTCCAGACCTCTGAAAATCCCTATCCTCCTGATTTGAAATGTCTTCTTATAGTAAAATAATTAACAATATATTTACATTATCCATATAGCCCTATTCTGTGAGTAATGCTGGCATTAATTCCAGACGTCTGAAAATCCCTTTCCTCCTGATTTGAAATGTCTTCTTATAGTAAAATAATTAACAATATATTTACATTATCCATATAGCCCTATTCTGTGAGTAATGCTGGCATTAATTCCAGACCTCTGAAAATCCCTATCCTCCTGATTTGAAATGTCTTCTTATAGTAAAATAATTAACAATATATTTACATTATCCATATAGCCCTATTCTGTGAGTAATGCTGGCATTAATTCCAGACGTCTGAAAATCCCTTTCCTCCTGATTTGAAATGTCTTCTTATAGTAAAATAATTAACAATATATTTACATTATCCATATAGCCCTATTCTGTGAGTAATGCTGGCATTAATTCCAGACCTCTGAAAATCCCTATCCTCCTGATTTGAAATGTCTTCTTATAGTAAAATAATTAACAATATATTTACATTATCCATATAGCCCTATTCTGTGAGTAATGCTGGCATTAATTCCAGACGTCTGAAAATCCCTTTCCTCCTGATTTGAAATGTCTTCTTATAGTAAAATAATTAACAATATATTTACATTATCCATATAGCCCTATTCTGTGAGTAATGCTGGCATTAATTCCAGACCTCTGAAAATCCCTATCCTCCTGATTTGAAATGTCTTCTTATAGTAAAATAATTAACAATATATTTACATTATCCATATAGCCCTATTCTGTGAGTAATGCTGGCATTAATTCCAGACGTCTGAAAATCCCTTTCCTCCTGATTTGAAATGTCTTCTTATAGTAAAATAATTAACAATATATTTACATTATCCATATAGCCCTATTCTGTGAGTAATGCTGGCATTAATTCCAGACCTCTGAAAATCCCTATCCTCCTGATTTGAAATGTCTTCTTATAGTAAAATAATTAACAATATATTTACATTATCCATATAGCCCTATTCTGTGAGTAATGCTGGCATTAATTCCAGACCTCTGAAAATCCCTATCCTCCTGATTTGAAATGTCTTCTTATAGTAAAATAATTAACAATATATTTACATTATCCATATAGCCCTATTCTGTGAGTAATGCTGGCATTAATTCCAGACGTCTGAAAATCCCTTTCCTCCTGATTTGAAATGTCTTCTTATAGTAAAATAATTAACAATATATTTACATTATCCATATAGCCCTATTCTGTGAGTAATGCTGGCATTAATTCCAGACCTCTGAAAATCCCTATCCTCCTGATTTGAAATGTCTTCTTATAGTAAAATAATTAACAATATATTTACATTATCCATATAGCCCTATTCTGTGAGTAATGCTGGCATTAATTCCAGACGTCTGAAAATCCCTTTCCTCCTGATTTGAAATGTCTTCTTATAGTAAAATAATTAACAATATATTTACATTATCCATATAGCCCTATTCTGTGAGTAATGCTGGCATTAATTCCAGACGTCTGAAAATCCCTTTCCTCCTGATTTGAAATGTCTTCTTATAGTAAAATAATTAACAATATATTTACATTATCCATATAGCCCTATTCTGTGAGTAATGCTGGCATTAATTCCAGACGTCTGAAAATCCCTTTCCTCCTGATTTGAAATGTCTTCTTATAGTAAAATAATTAACAATACATTTACATTATCCATATAGCCCTATTCTGTGAGTAATGCTGGCATTAATTCCAGACGTCTGAAAATCCCTTTCCTCCTGATTTGAAATGTCTTCTTATAGTAAAATAATTAACAATATATTTACATTATCCATATAACCCTATTCTGTGAGTAATGCTGGCATTAATTCCAGACCTCTGAAAATCCCTATCCTCCTGATTTGAAATGTCTTCTTATAGTAAAATAATTAACAATATATTTACATTATCCATATAGCCCTATTCTGTGAGTAATGCTGGCATTAATTCCAGATGTCTGAAAATCCCTTTCCTCCTGATTTGAAATGTCTTCTTATAGTAAAATAATTAACAATATATTTACATTATCCATATAGCCCTATTCTGTGAGTAATGCTGGCATTAATTCCAGACGTCTGAAAATCCCTTTCCTCCTGATTTGAAATGTCTTCTTATAGTAAAATAATTAACAATATATTTACATTATCCATATAGCCCTATTCTGTGAGTAATGCTGGCATTAATTCCAGACGTCTGAAAATCCCTTTCCTCCTGATTTGAAATGTCTTCTTATAGTAAAATAATTAACAATACATTTACATTATCCATATAGCCCTATTCTGTGAGTAATGCTGGCATTAATTCCAGACGTCTGAAAATCCCTTTCCTCCTGATTTGAAATGTCTTCTTATAGTAAAATAATTAACAATATATTTACATTATCCATATAGCCCTATTTTGTGAGTAATGCTTTCATTAATTCCAGACCTCTGAAAATCCCTTTCCTCCTGATTTGAAATGTCTTCTTATAGTAAAATAATTAACAATATATTTACATTATCCATATAGCCCTATTCTGTGAGTAATGCTTTCATTAATTCCAGACGTCTGAAAATCCCTTTCCTCCTGATTTGAAATGTCGTCTTATAGTAAAATAATTAACAATATATTTACATTATCCATATAGCCCTATTCTGTGAGTAATGCTGGCATTAATTCCAGACCTCTGAAAATCCCTTTCTTCTTGATTTTAAAAATGTCTTCTTATAGTAAAATAATTAACAATACATTTACATTCTACATATAAATCCTAACAACTTACTATTCTTTTCTTCCTAATGTCCAATACATTCCTATAGTAAAATCATCAGAAATGCATTTACATTCTACATATAATAGCTTTATTTTCCAACACTTGCATAAATTCTGATTCTTAACAATCCTGTCTTTTTGTCTTTTCAATGTATTTTTGTAGTAAAATATTTTCATTATGTTCCCATAGTGTAATCCTTACAATGGACACAATATAGATAGCATAGTACCCATAAAAAACATTGTGGGAGGCACAGTAGAGCAAAGGATTGAAGCTCGGATTGAGGAATCGTAGAGCCAAGTTCAAATTCCAGTCGAGTTAATTACATTCACTTACATGCTAATACTCTTTGGAAAGGTATGAATCCAATTCTTTTCTCTCCCCGGCTATGGGTAATGTTACACCGGCCTTTCTAACACAAGGGAATTACACCGGTTCTCACTATTTATAGTGCCAGTAATACCTACCCGGGTATGTAAGAAGCGACAGTACTACAACTGCCTAGCTGAGTAGTACCCGTTTCCTACCTTTGTATCTGTGATGTTAAATACACTTGTTCCTTAAACCAACCTTGACTTGATTTTCTTCTTTTTACTATTGTGCCACGACACAACAGGTAATATAGTAGGACAGATTGTGTTCTATAGCCTTGGGTGGCAACTGATCTAGGAGAAGGAAAACTCTGAATTCAAAACTGTATGTAGCCCTGGTGAAACACATACTATATAGCTAAGGAAAGGATCGTTTGATGATCCTGAATACGGTTGACTGCTTTTTTTAGTACCTGTAAAAGTGACTGGATTATTTACATAAAGATTCATACTTCTGCTTATGATCACTATAGTATCTGTGTATACTGCATAGGATCACTATAGTATCTGTGTGCACTGTCTAGGATCAGTATAGTATCTGTGTATTCTACTTAAAATCAATATAGTATTTGTATACATTGCTTAAGATCACTAGAGTACCTATGCACTCTGCTTGTGACCAGTAAAGTATCTGTGTATTATGCTTAGGATTTGTATGGTATCTATATACTCTACTTAGAATCACTATAGTACCTAGGAGGAGGCATGGTTGGTTGAGTAATGGATAGAGGCTCGGATTGAGGAATTGGAGAGCTGAATTCAAATTCCAGTCGAATCCATTACATTCACTTACATGCTAATACCCCTGGGAAAGGTAGAAATCCTTTTCTTTTCTCTCCCAGCTATGGGTAAATAGCAGGACAGACCGAGAGGTTCTATAGTCTTGGATAGCAACTGGTCTACTGCAGAAAGAAACGGCAACCTACTGTGGGAAAAAATCTGCCTCGTCAGTCATATATCGAAAGATACATGATCGCCTAAGCATGTATCATGCCTGGCACATAACTGACTTATCTATGTACTCTGCTTATGCCCATGTACTCTCTTGCAATAGTGATAATAGAAGATCAGCCAAGAATATTGAAACCTAAAAATCTGGACACCAATGAACTAGGAACTAAAATATTTTCATGTTAGTGAATTGTTTTCTCTTTTAATTAATCTATATACCCAACACACATAAAAAAAAAATGAAATTATATTTAGAATTAACACTGACTTTCATTCATGCACATGCACAGTTGCATCAACATAAACAAATCTAGTCCAACAAAGTCGTATAGGATAAAATGCATCACATGAAACTTTCTCCCTTTGTCATGCATCTTTCTTCCAATATGCTCCTGAAAAATTTATTTTGGTTGAGCTCTCTGGGGAGGAAGTGTGGGTTTGTAAACAGTGACTATTACAGCTAATAATGCAAGACTCTTTGGTAAATCGAATCGCGTTCTCTCAGTCACTGTGTGTTGGTCTAAAAATAAATACACTTAAATTCACCTTCATCCCTGCTGTGTGCCAACAGCTTAGTGGTGGAATCCCCAACTGACAACAATTCAGTCGGGTTTTGATCCTAGCTAGAGGCAACCAAACGTCTAGCCACACTGATGAGCTGTGATACATTGAAACAGTCTCTCTGTGGATGACAATATATATATATATATATATATATATATATATATATATATATATATTAAACATGTTGTGTTGAATGTTAAAGACAACATCGTCCTGCATATTTTCTTTTGAATTTTCTCATATATTCTAATGTCTTTTCTCATATTTTCTAATGTCTTTTGAATTTTCTCATATTTTCTAATGTTGCTGCCAAATTACACATTTTGAGGCCTTCCCTATTTAGGTAGAGGTGACCACATACATTACACATTAGATCAAATACTGTGGCATACATACATACGCACACACACACATATATATATGTGCCTATGAAAACATAAAGAATTATACATATATGATGCATAAATGTATTTGTATATATTTTCACATTTATTCACATCATTATCTACATTCAAAAATAGATAGAGCAACTCTATAGGTATTCAATATATAATTAAAAAACAATCACGTTTCCATGATTTGGTTAATATTTCCATGTTTATTGCCATCATCCTCATAACATTATCTACATGTAGAAAGGATGAAAGCAACTGTGAAAAACATCCTTGTAGCTAATCAATATTTGATTAACAATCAAGTCTCCTTGATTTGGTTAATATTTCCATGTTTATTGCCATCATCCTCATAACATTATCTACATGTAGAAAGGATGAAAGCAACTGTGAAAAACATCCCTGTAGCTAATCAATATTTGATTAACAATCAAATCTCCTTGATTTGGTTAATATTTCCATGTTTATTGCCATCATCCTCATAACATTATCTACATGTAGAAAGGATGAAAGCAACTATGAAAAACATCCTTGTAGCTAATCAATATTTGATTAACAATCAAGTCTCCTTGATTTGGTTAATATTTCCATGTTTATTGCCATCATCCTCATAACATTATCTACATGTAGAAAGGATGAAAGCAACTGTGAAAAACATCCTTGTAGCTAATCAATATTTGATTAACAATCAAGTCTCCTTGATTTTGTTAATATTTCCATGTTTATTGCCATCATCCTCATAACATTATCTACATGTAGAAAGGATGAAAGCAACTGTGAAAAACATCCTTGTAGCTAATCAATATTTGATTAACAATCAAGTCTCCTTGATTTGGTTAATATTTCCATGTTTATTGCCATCATCCTCATAACATTATCTACATGTAGAAAGGATGAAAGCAACTGTGAAAAACATCCCTGTAGCTAATCAATATTTGATTAACAATCAAATCTCCTTGATTTGGTTAATATTTCCATGTTTATTGCCATCATCCTCATAACATTATCTACATGTAGAAAGGATGAAAGCAACTATGAAAAACATCCTTGTAGCTAATCAATATTTGATTAACAATCAAGTCTCCTTGATTTGGTTAATATTTCCATGTTTATTGCCATCATCCTCATAACATTATCTACATGTAGAAAGGATGAAAGCAACTGTGAAAAACATCCTTGTAGCTAATCAATATTTGATTAACAATCAAGTCTCCTTGATTTTGTTAATATTTCCATGTTTATTGCCATCATCCTCATAACATTATCTACATGTAGAAAGGATGAAAGCAACTGTGAAAAACATCCTTGTAGCTAATCAATATTTGATTAACAATCAAGTCTCCTTGATTTGGTTAATATTTCCATGTTTATTGCCATCATCCTCATAACATTATCTACATGTAGAAAGGATGAAAGCAACTGTGAAAAACATCCCTGTAGCTAATCAATATTTGATTAACAATCAAATCTCCTTGATTTGGTTAATATTTCCATGTTTATTGCCATCATCCTCATAACATTATCTACATGTAGAAAGGATGAAAGCAACTATGAAAAACATCCTTGTAGCTAATCAATATTTGATTAACAATCAAGTCTCCTTGATTTGGTTAATATTTCCATGTTTATTGCCATCATCCTCATAACATTATCTACATGTAGAAAGGATGAAAGCAACTGTGAAAAACATCCTTGTAGCTAATCAATATTTGATTAACAATCAAGTCTCCTTGATTTTGTTAATATTTCCATGTTTATTGCCATCATCCTCATAACATTATCTACATGTAGAAAGGATGAAAACAACTGTGAAAAACATCCTTGTAGCTAATCAATATTTGATTAACAATCAAGTCTCCTTGATTTGGTTAATATTTCCATGTTTATTGCCATCATCCTCATAACATTATCTACATGTAGAAAGGATGAAAGCAACTGTGAAAAACACCCTTGTAGCTAATCAATATTTGATTAACAATCAAGTCTCCTTGATTTGGTTAATATTTCCATGTTTATTGCCATCATCCTCATAACATTATCTACATGTAGAAAGGATGAAAGCAACTGTGAAAAACATCCTTGTAGCTAATCAATATTTGATTAACAATCAAGTCTCCTTGATTTGGTTAATATTTCCATGTTTATTGCCATCATCCTCATAACATTATCTACATGTAGAAAGGATGAAAGCAACTGTGAAAAACATCCCTGTAGCTAATCAATATTTGATTAACAATCAAATCTCCTTGATTTGGTTAATATTTCCATGTTTATTGCCATCATCCTCATAACATTATCTACATGTAGAAAGGATGAAAGCAACTATGAAAAACATCCTTGTAGCTAATCAATATTTGATTAACAATCAAGTCTCCTTGATTTGGTTAATATTTCCATGTTTATTGCCATCATCCTCATAACATTATCTACATGTAGAAAGGATGAAAGCAACTGTGAAAAACATCCTTGTAGCTAATCAATATTTGATTAACAATCAAGTCTCCTTGATTTTGTTAATATTTCCATGTTTATTGCCATCATCCTCATAACATTATCTACATGTAGAAAGGATGAAAGCAACTGTGAAAAACATCCTTGTAGCTAATCAATATTTGATTAACAATCAAGTCTCCTTGATTTGGTTAATATTTCCATGTTTATTGCCATCATCCTCATAACATTATCTACATGTAGAAAGGATGAAAGCAACTGTGAAAAACATCCCTGTAGCTAATCAATATTTGATTAACAATCAAATCTCCTTGATTTGGTTAATATTTCCATGTTTATTGCCATCATCCTCATAACATTATCTACATGTAGAAAGGATGAAAGCAACTATGAAAAACATCCTTGTAGCTAATCAATATTTGATTAACAATCAAGTCTCCTTGATTTGGTTAATATTTCCATGTTTATTGCCATCATCCTCATAACATTATCTACATGTAGAAAGGATGAAAGCAACTGTGAAAAACATCCTTGTAGCTAATCAATATTTGATTAACAATCAAGTCTCCTTGATTTTGTTAATATTTCCATGTTTATTGCCATCATCCTCATAACATTATCTACATGTAGAAAGGATGAAAGCAACTGTGAAAAACATCCTTGTAGCTAATCAATATTTGATTAACAATCAAGTCTCCTTGATTTGGTTAATATTTCCATGTTTATTGCCATCATCCTCATAACATTATCTACATGTAGAAAGGATGAAAGCAACTGTGAAAAACATCCTTGTAGCTAATCAATATTTGATTAACAATCAAGTCTCCTTGATTTGGTTAATATTTCCATGTTTATTGCCATCATCCTCATAACATTATCTACATGTAGAAAGGATGAAAGCAACTGTGAAAAACATCCTTGTAGCTAATCAATATTTGATTAACAATCAAGTCTCCTTGATTTGGTTAATATTTCCATGTTTATTGCCATCATCCTCATAACATTATCTACATGTAGAAAGGATGAAAGCCACTATGAAAAACATCCCTGTAGCTAATCAATATTTGATTAACAATCAAGTCTCCTTGATTTGGTTAATATTTCCAAGTTTATTGCCAAAAGGTTATCATATCAGCATTGTTTGTAATAATTTTAATTCCCCAAATATCAATGAGTTCAGTAAGTAATGTCTTAATGAAAGTAGGCCACATAAAAGTTTTCTTATTTTTATTAGAATTTCACAAAGTACAAGAAATGATTTTCTAATTATTATAAACCTGTGAATGAAAACTAATTTCTTGAGTGCAACACTAATTTCCCTTTGTTAGTTTGTTTTAAACAAAAGGTTACTGTATGGAAAAATAAAAAAAATGTCTCATGAGGTTAAGTTAAAAGGTCTTGAGAAATATGGAAGGTTACACCCAAACTTTGGGAAAGGAACTAGCTGAACATTTAATGCTGACTCTGTAATTACTTATACTGATGAAAAAATGAAGTGAGGAAGAAAAGGTAAGAAGAAGAAAAAGAGAAAGGAAGAAGAAGAAGAAGAAGAAGAAGAAGAAGAAGAAGAAGAAGAAGAAGAAGAATGAAAGGCAAAAAGTAAAAGGAAGGAAAGTGAAGAAGAAGAGTTATTGTTGTTATTATTGTTGTTGTTGTTATTATTTTTTTTCTTAAACCAAGACATGTCATTAGCTGTGCATATAATATATTTAATCAGTGAAACATTGAAATATGAAAGTTTCCTCCAGCCTAAGAAATTAAAGAAAGCTGAAGGGATTGTTGTCTGTACATATTTTATATATATGCAGGTGTTCTTTGAGATATGGAAGTTATTTAAAAAATAATTCAAGTCTAAAAAGGTTGAGAAATACTAGGTTAGAGAAAGAAAATGCCAGTAAAATAAAATTTAATACTTTATTTATCAAGTAAAAGGCTAATAAAAATCATAATAAAATTATTATATTAATATCTTTAATAAAAATCATAATACATCTTCAAAGATATTCAATCTATTTCTGTTGTTGAAAAAGACAGGAAATAAACAAGCTTAGGTAAACACTCACCTATGGATGTGACACCTTTATTAATACAAATATTAACATGGCTTGTAAAAGTCTTCTTTTCCACAATCTCACTGACGGACACTAATTAGTTGTGTTGCCCTCAACACTAATTACTTGTGTCCCTTTTAACCCTAATGGTCATGCAGTCCTTCATACTCTGTTAAACTTCTTTCTTTCTTTCTTTCTTTCTTTCTTTACACACAGATAGATAATTTCTTTCTTTCACTTTATTTTGAGATAGCAGATTGAAGCTTGAGATGTCCATTGGTTACAACTTCAAGCAAATTATCTTTGCTATCTCCATGCTTTGTTAAAGCATCTGTTAGTTGGTATTCAGTTGGAATCTAGTTGATGTAAACTATTTTTTTTTTCAACTATCTCTCTCTCATTGCTGCTAGATCAATCATAATCTCTTTTCTGCAATGGTATTTGAGGTTTTTAAGTCAGATAAGTCTACACAAGATATCTTAGAGTTCAATAGTTCATTTAAAATATTTTTAAATATTGACATAGATTCAACTGCTTTGAAGCATTCCCTATCTGCACACTCAGCAATACTTGGGTGTGACCCTTTTAACTCTAATGCTCATACAGCTATACTCTAAAAATTGTAACAAGCTAAGTCTTTAACAAATTTAAAATATTAATGTTTAGCTTCTTCAATTAATCTTAAAAAAGGTGAAAATGCAAAATAAAAATTATTTTTTTAAAAATATGAAGGTAAATTTCAAATTTCTATTAATAATATGAATTTATTTTAAGATTGATAATTTTATTGTAATGTTTGAAAAATTGTTTTGATAATAAACAACTGCATTCAGTTAAAAAAAAATCAGTAATTTTATTTATTTTGTCAAATTTAAATTTAAGAAGTTTTATTAAAAATGTTATGTTCATTATTTACATTATTCAGACTATTGTCCTCATCTTTGTCCTCATATTTATTACGTTTCGGCCGTTGTATGCTCTGGCCTTCTTCAGGTGGTTAGAATGTCGAACTGAACCCTTTATTTCGCTCACTGGGGTAGATTGTTCTAGTTCCACGTGCAATGTTTAATGGATGTCTAACCAACACCTTTATCCACTGTCCTTGAGGACACATGGCACAGTGGATAAAGGCGTTGGTTAGATCCAGTGACAGGACCCAAAGAGTGTGAGTTCAGTACCCGGTTAAGGCAGTGGAGAACTTTCAGGGGGAAAAATTAACAGGAGATAACTGATAACTGACATCCATTAAACATGGCACGTGGAACTAGAACAGTCTACCCCAGTGAGTGAAATAAAGGGTTCAGTTCGACATTCCAACCATCTGAAGAAGACCGGAGCGTACAACAGCCAAAATGTTGTAATAAATATGGTAACAAAGATGAGGACAATAGTCCAAATAATGTAAATAATGTACATAATAACTCATCTCAGAAATATAGACAAATGTTATGTTGGTAAGGTTTTGAATGAGTTATTTTAAAGCAAAGAAAATTATCTTATTCCTATGTGATTAATCTTTATAAAAATTTGTATAATAAAGATGACATCTCATTGATCAACCATAATATTTCTGGGAGATAATGTTTCTTTTTAAGCAAGTAGTCTTTGTAATTACAGTGCTCAATATCATGGGGTAGGGCATTAACAATGATAGAAAATAAGTAAACATTTTATTATTCAAGTAAATATTAATTGAGGTAAGTAAATATTTATGATTAAAGAATAAGTAAACATTTTATTTATTAGAGAAAAATAAACATTTTATTGAGGTCAAAAACATTTTATTTATTATTAAAGGAAAGTAAACATTCTGTTTATTATTAGAGAAAAGTAAATATTTTATTTATTATTTGAGATAAGTAAGCATTTTATTGAGGTAAGTAAAAATTTTATGATTAAGAGAACACTAGATAAATACAAATTATTTGTGTTTTTTTTCTTTTGTGTTATTCTGATCACAATGCTTTCTGCTTATTTTTTTTATAGACAACTTTAGAGGTATACTGAATCTGGTCATCTTTAGATACAAATTTCATAAATAACAAAATAAAGCTACCAAGTTCTGAATGTAAAATACTTTAGAAAGTATTCAAATGTTATGATAAAAATATCAGGCAATGATGAATATACTCTGAAAACTGTGTAAAATAATTAAAATTATTTCTAAATTTATGCCAACAGAAATTTAAAGATCAAACTGTTGTGTGCTAAAGTTTAAAGAAAAACTGAGAAGGCAAATGCCTTTTCAGTTTTTCTGTACACATGTAAATCTTGGGTATTAATCTTTAATGATGTTTTTCACCAAAATGTTTAGTGACTTTTTTCAGAAAAAATGTTAGTTCTGTCAATGTAAGTTGAATTTGAATTTCTTGGTTGTGTAGTCATATCCTTCTATGGCAACACCTAAAGCAATCTTAACTGAAATTGAGAGCCAGGCTACTGAAATTTCAAATATATAGAACTAATATATAAAACACTATATTTTGAGGGGATTCATATACACTAAAAGAGGAAGTAATATTTATAAATGATGCAGAGTGCTTTAAACAGTAGAACTACATTAAAGATTACAAACGTTAGAAATGAGATGCTATATAATCACCCCTGGTATCTCCTATGCATACTGCATCAGAAATGATATTGTATAAGGCACCATCAAAGAAGAAACATGCTCATTGAAAGACCTTATATCCACCATCAAGAAGACAAATTTGAAATAGTATGGCTATATCATAAGAGTCAACAACCTTTCTATTACCATCCTACAAGATACCACTTTAGACAAAAGAAGAAGAGGTAGAGAGAGAGGAAAAATAGGTCGACAGTGTCACTGAGTGAACTGGAAAGGTCATTCACAGAGACTCAGACATTGGAACACAACAGAGACACATGGGAGGAGCTGGTCAGTTGCACAGTGACCACACCTGGTCATGAGGCTGCTGCTGCTGCTGATGATGATGATGATGGTAATGATGAGTGATATGGATTTTTTGCATAGAAATTTTTCATCTCAGATGACATTTAAATTTAATATCCCAAATCTTAGGAATGTAAAATTTAATTAAGAATGACTGTTTTTGCAAATGTCAATCAGAATTAATTAAGAGAGTGTTGTATCCTTAAAGAGGGGGTTACAAACGAAGGTGGTACTTGAGTGAAAGGAACAGCAACACAGGCATCGATGAAAGAAAGAGAGGTTTATTGTAAAAGAGAATACGCTATTGAAAGACAGGGAATCAGTTAGCAAGATTCCCAAAGCAAGTCGCCAGGTATATCCTGTGCACACTATATATATCTACTGATGTAGTCAGTCCACAATAGGCGATAGGGAGTGTGGGACATTTCATTACAACAGAAAGTAATATTTTTAAAAATTTTACAAGCACATATGTGATACAGATGAGTTGTTTATGTAATTCATGATATCACATATCTTTTTCTTTCTTTTTATATGCCATGATGTAGGTGCTCAGATGTAGGTGATCATGGCTCTCCACCTCAGGAATCTTTAATTATTATGTCAAACCTATCATTAACTTTAATGATAACATATAAATTGACAAAACACATAGAAAAATAAATATAATGAAATATATTATAATTGATATACTACTGGAATGTATTGTGTATTATTTTAATATTATTTTATATGCAACGCTTATTATTTTAATAAGACTGAGTGCTAATGTAATCCATATTATCATAGGTTAGATCTGTCATCATAAAATTAATTGTTTCTAATGATATACATCTTTCATTTTAATAATATACATCATATATTCTAATGATTATATCATTCATTCTAATAATCATTCATTCTAATGATTACATTTTTCATTCTAAAAATATACATTGTTCATTCTGATGTTTATGTTATTCATTCTAATGATATACATCTTTCATTCTAATGATTGCATCACTCATTCTAATGATTATATCATTCATTCTAATAATCATTCATTCTAATGATATTCATCAATCATTCTTATAATCATTCATGCTAATGATTATATATTTAATTCTAAAAATATACATTGTTCATTCTGATAATTACATCATTCATTCTAATGATTGCATTAATCATTCTAATAATATATATAATTTATTCCATGGTATACATTATATGAATAATGTAAATGCTTTGCACATGGTTGTATTCTAGGAATGCATTGAAAATCAGGAAGAAAGGTATTGTCAGTGGTCACAAATGAGTGCAAGTGTATTATTGATAAAACATGGCTATTATATGTATTATGCAAATACTTTGTTAATGATTTTACTATAGGAATGCACTGAAAATCAGGAAGAAAGGTATTGTCAGTGGTCAGGAATGACAATATTATTGATAAAAAGATCTATTATATGTATCATGTAAATGGATTAATGATGCTTTTACTAAAGGAATACATTAATATGCATGATAAAAAGGATTGTCTGTTGTTAAAAATTTGGGTAAGCATTATTGATAATATATATATATATATATATATATATATATATATATATATATATATATATATATATATATATATATAAATAAAAGAGACTTGTACCCACTGAAATAGAACACAGATTTAAACAAAACAGATGTCATTTTATACCTTAGGATCCTTTCAATTTTTTCGAAGGCAATTGTTGGCAAAATACAACAATCAAGAAACACAATAATAACAAAAGAGGAGGAAAAGTCGGAACACAATTAAAATGAAATAAATTTTATTTGTAAATAATTAATAAAATGAATATCAAGTTCCACAAAAGTATAAAATAGAAAAAAAGAAACTCACATTCCTCGATCAATCCTAAGGAGTGCATAAAATGCTCTTTTTGTCTGCATGGGCTCGGCTGGTAAAATTTTATGTACAGAGCCTCAAGAACTCAAAGGTGGTAAACCGAGTGAGCACTATCTAGAATAGAAAAACCATGTGTCTTCATATTTGGCAGTACAGTCAGGACTGTCCAGCAAATGCTGCTTGTGGACTGCTTGAATAGTTCTTGGCTTCGACTACTTGAACGCAAATAGGCAGGAACATGTTGGGAAATCCATGTCTCCAACCTCGGATTGGTTTGTCCTATGTACACTGCATCAAATAGGCATTTAAATTTGTGAACAACTAAATTTTTCTGAAAATAGGACAAATGATCCTTACTAAAGGAAGGAAACACAGATTTTGTGCAACCTAACAGCATTGCAACAAGACATGATACAGGCTGAAATTCTGTCAGACAACAGCTGACACTTCCTGCCAATGTAACTTTAAATAAATAGGGCACTGACTAGGTTCCAAAACCACTGGTTCCTTAAAATGTTTGATTTTACTATATATAACACGTTTGGTGATATTGATAGGATATCCATTACTTTTAAAAATTTTCTGGATACTAGCAAGTTCTCCATCTAACAAACTAGGAGAACAGATCATCAAAGTGCAATGAACCAGGGTTGAAATTAGACCAATTTTCTAGGCCTTGGGGACAAAAGAACTCCAGCTTGTGTATGAGCCTGTGAATGTGGCTTTACAGAAAACACTGGGGTATAGAATACCCCATTCTTATGATCAACAAGAACATCCAAAAAGGGTAATGTCCTATCACTCTCAACCTTCATAGTAAACTGAAGGGAAGGATGTAGAGAATTAAGTTCCTTGAAGAAATTAGAAGCATCACTGGCAGAATCAAAAATTGAGAAGGTGTCATCAACATACCTCATGTAAACGTAAGGTCTATAGACCTTGTCAAACAAAAGTTTCTCATAATAGCCTACAAAAATATTACCCAAAACAGGGCCCAAAAGGACTGCCCATAGCAACACCATCAGTTTGGACATACATCATATCATTAAAACTAAATTCAATTCCTTCAGTAGCCAGACGCATGCATTCTAAAAACAGATTTTCAGTAATGTTGGCCGAACCCAAATTACCTCTATAGAGAACATTAGTGCAAATGCTAATGGTCTCATGAAGAGGAACATTAGTGTACAAACTGATGATGTCAAAAGACACCATCAGTTTATTTTCAGACTCAATCTCTAAACTTTGAATTAAATTTGAAAAAAGTAAAGAGTCTGAAATATTGTATTCTGAAAAGATATCTGAGACTGGCTGGAGTAATTCAGCCAACCATTTGGGCAACTTGTATTGCACGGATCCTACCATAGAGGATGGGTCTAAGTGGTACTCCATTCTTATGTACCTTAGGCAATCCATACATTCTAGGACGTTGAGACCCTGTAGGTCTAACTGTGTTATAGATGTCCTTAGAGATAAAGTTGCTCTTGTGTACAGAGAGAAGCCATCTCTGTGCTCTTGCTTCAACCCTGCTACTATGATCACACATACCAGCAGGACCGATCATCTTAAACTTCAAAGAATCACTTAAAATGTTGGCCATTTTTATCCAAATAATCTTGTTTGTTTAAGATGACAATGCCAGAACCATTATCAGGTTTAGTGATATATAAATCATCCCTTGACTTTAATGCTTTTATTGTCTGAAAATGAACGCTTTGCCAAGCAAGAAAATCTTGCTCAACAGTAAGTGAAGCATATTCATTAGACAGTTCAAGAAGTCTAGCCTTAGTAGCAGAACAATTATCAGAAGAAGAAAGAACATGTTTAATTAGTTGAGAATATAAACTCTCAGTCAGTAAAAATCTTTTCTTTACAAATTTTAGAAGGTGGAATGCAAAAACCTAAACCACAAGAGAGAACCAAAAGTTCAATCTCAGTCAAAGTGACATTGGAATAATTAAAGATATTTTAAGACATTTTTATGTTTAACATTCTTTTTATAGATACAAGTATTTAAGTAAATGCTCTGTTTATAATAAACAGTATTAATAACATTTACCAGCCTGAATGTCTGAGAAATTTTCATAGAAATTATTCATCCTCTGACAGGAATCGAACCTGTATCCTAAACGAAACCGTCATATTGCCTGACGTGCCTTAACCGATTGAGCCACAGAGTATCGTTCGGTTAGCAAGGTCGATTTTACTGCTTTTAAACTACAATCTTCCATGAATCTCTGACGTACATTCATATCTGCTCAAAGCGTATCCAAATGTAAATAAATGACGTCACACATTATGAAATGGACATAGTCTGACAATTATTTTAAGACATTTTTATGTTTATACATTCTTTTTATAGATACAAATATTTAAGTAAATGCTCTGTTTATAATAAACAGTATTAACAACATTTACCAGCCTGAATGTCCGAGAAATTTTCATAGAAAATATTTGTCCTCTAACAGGATTCGAACTTGTATCCTATACGGAACTGTCATATAGCCTGATGTGCCTTAACCGATTGAACCACAGAGGATCGTTCGGTTAGCAAGGTCGATTTTACTGCTTTTAAACTACAATCTTCCATGAATCTCTCACGTACATTCATATCTGTTCAAAGCATATATGACAGTTCCATATAGGATACAGGTTCGATTCCTTTCGGAGGACACATATTTAAATGTCGTTAATACTGTTTATTATAAACAGAGCATTTACTTAAATATTTGTATCTATAAAAAGAATGTATGAACATAAAAATATCTTAAAATAATTGTTGGACTTTGTCCATTTCATAATTAAAGATATGTTTATTAGAATTATCATTGTAACTCCAAACCTTCTAGAGCCAAGGCTGTTTAAATATTTCTTATCATTCTCTCCAACTGATTTTTCCGAATTTAATTTGTCACTGGCTAAATAATGAAAGAGACAAAAGAAATCGAAAAAAAGTCATTTTACCTCGAATTTTGTTTCAGATAAAACGAAATGAGTGTAAGCATGAATAAGAAAAATCAAACAGTTTGTCCAACTCATGTCTAATAAAAGCTTGCTCGACAGAGAAGGAACTGATTTTGATTTTCAATAACCTATTACATCTAATACATGATGCTATAACATTGCAGGACAAACAAGACATGAGAAAAAATCTTTTTAATCTCAAGGAATTAACATT
Source organism: Acanthosepion esculentum (assembly GCA_964036315.1). Classification (NCBI taxonomy): domain Eukaryota; kingdom Metazoa; phylum Mollusca; class Cephalopoda; order Sepiida; family Sepiidae; genus Acanthosepion; species Acanthosepion esculentum. Next base: position 3,213,320 of record OZ038520.1, read on the forward strand.
GTGCCATAACTGAACAGAATGATTAATTTGATGGATGACATCTCTTGGGTACTCCTGACGAAAATATAGGAAAAGAGACTTGTACCCACAGAAATAGAATACAGATTTAAACAAAATAGACATCATTTTATACTTTAGGGTCCTTTTAATCAACACTTTTTCAAGACAATCGTTGGCAATGAAAAAACAAATGAAAAATACAGATAGTCATTCATTCCTGTAATTCACTGCTACTAACAAGCAGAATCGTTTTTTCTCCTGATGATTGCCATGCTGGCTGAAACTAATTGAATAAACTAACTGAAGTAATAAAACAAAAAAATATTAATATACAACCCAGTGTGTCAGAAAATATTCATTTTTTAATTTCTAATACTTTTTTATTGTTCAAAACACACACACACACACACACACACACACACACACACACACACACACACACACACACACACACACACATATATAATTGTTTATTTAAAAATCATAACATAAATATGTTATAAAATCACTACAAAAATAGCCATTTTGTTTCAACACCTCCGGTGTCTTATCAAGTGATGATGTTGAATGTAGAATAAAGGGTTTTAAAAGTTTGAAAAGTTTTGTAGTGATTTTATAACATATTTATGTTATAATTTTTAAATAAACAATTATATATGCTCTACTCTGTATTGAGCACTCTTTTAAGAATAGTAATTATTGGTTATTGGAAGAAGTTATAGTAGTTCCAACGAGAGAAAAGTGTGTATATAAAAAAGAAGAGAGAAACCGCAAACGTTTTTGGTTTTAATGTGGATTTTAAAAAAAATATTATGCTTTATTTTCCATAATTTTGTTACACACATTTCCGGTCTCGTGACTGTCATCAGGCAAAGGGTGGAGGTTTCCACATATTATTAAAAATAATTAATTTTTTCCCTTTATCTTTTTTGATGTTAAATTTTCTCAATATGAGACATTCTCTTTTTTTTTGTGTGTTAGTGACCCAAATGTCTTTCTTGTATATATATATATATATATATATATATATATATATATATATATATAATGAAATGGACAAAGTCTGACAATTATTTTAAGATATTTTTTTTATAAAAAGAATGTATAAACATAAAAAATGTGTTAATATATATATATATATATATATATATATATATATATATATATATCCAAGTATAGGACTGGTATATACGGAATAAATTCCAATAACCAACAATTATTATTCTTAAAAGAGTGCTCAATACAGAGTAGAGCAGATATAATTATTTATTTAAATATTATAACATAAATATTTTTGTAGTGATTTTATAACATATTTATGTTATAATATTTAAATAAATAAATATATATATATATATATATATATATATATATATATAAAATATGTAATTTATATAAACAGAGAGAAGACAGAAATGAATTGGATTGATTATATGAAATCATTATGCCAGTTGAAGTAGGGAGAGCAGGTTAAAATTGAATAAATTCTTGGTCAGTAGTTGGTAGAGAGATTTTTACCAAAATGGCATATTATGCTGGCAGATATGTTTCATTAAATGAATATCTATATATTAAGAAGAGAGGAACAAAAACAAGCCCAGAGGAAAGCATGCTTATTATGACCGAGTAGTATGAAATTGAAATATGTGTAGGTAGTTGTGGAAATGGAGGTGTGGTTGTAAGAAGAAAATCAAGTTAGAGTAGTGGGAGTAGATAGGTGTGGAATTGTAGTAGGAGGAAAGTGAAAATGATTACACTTGAGAAAGAAAAATGGATGGATCAGAGATCCGAGATCCTATATCCAATATATGTGTGTGTGTGTGTGTGTGTAGAGAGAGAGAGAGAGAGAGAGAGAGAAAGAAAGAAAGAAAAAAAGAAAGAGAAAAGTTGGAAGTAGTTGAAAGTAGAAGCTTAATAATAGTAAGGTAAGTAAGCAGATGAGGAAGAAGCAATCTAAGGATGATAAAAGAAAAAAACAAATAATTATAGGGAGTAGGGGTGTTGAAAGAAGAAAGAAAGAAATGAAGCTAATTTGAATAAGAAAGGTGGAAAGTAAAAAAGGATGATTATTTTAAGAACTATTTTTGTTGCAAATAAAACTCTATTAAAAAAAGAATTAATAGAATTTATTAGAGCCTTCCTCATAACAAAGATGGCTTTAGACAAGAATATACATAATAAAAAGAGACAAAAAAACAAAAATTATCTATTTAGGTTTGAGAATATGAATTGCATAATTTCAGAAATTTCCAATTAATCATTTCAGAGATTTAAAAATATAAAAAATAACAGAATAACTTGTCAAAAAACAAAGAAGAAAATAAAAATAAAATATTGAAGCATCTGTTAACAGGAACTCTGGTATATATATATATATATATATATATATATATATAATATATATATATATATATATATATATAGAGAGAGAGAGAGAGAGAGAGAGAGAGACAGAGAAAGAGTGAGAAAGAGAGAGAGAGGAGGGTCATTTCTTATTTTGAAAATTTAAGTTATTCATGAGATAAAATATTACTGATTATTATTTCACGAATCATTCAGACTAGTATCCTTATTTCAATTATTTTAGTCAACACATTTCAATGTACTCTCAGGCTTTCTTCAGGTATGTGATTACAGGGTGTTTCAAAAGTCTTGGGCACATTTCAAGTCCTTATATCTGCTGAAATATGAATGGTAGTAAGGTGAAACTGGTACCATTTTAAAGCTAAATCCATCAAGTTTTTTTGTAATTCTAATGATTGTTTCATATTTTCTCAGATGCAGTAATGGCGTTCACTCAACCAGAAAAGGCGTCCCAAAAAAAAACTGAATCATGGACAATTGTTCACCGTGCATTTCGCACAAAATTCCGAAAAGAGGCACCAAAAAAGGAAGTCCATATTGTGAAGGCAGGGTAAATTCATGAAGGATGGGTGTCTGTGCCCAGCCAAGAGAACGGGACACTGTTGCAACCATTGACAATGCAATGCTGGAATGCGTTTGGCATGTCTTGGACTATCGGCTTGATGCATGCCGTATGACCAATGGTGCCCACATTGAACATCTTTGAACATTCCATGTAAAACTTGAGATTAAATTCTTTCAGAATATGTCAGGCGCATTTTTATATCCTTAATAGTTTTCAACATATTCAATGTCAAAATGTTCCCAAGACTTTTGGAACACCCTGTATTATTCCATGAATCATTCAGACTAGTATCCTTATTTCAATTATTTTAGTCAACACATTTCAGTCAAGGTACTCTCAGGCCTTCTTCAGATATGTGATTATTTAATAAACAGAGCTTAGTCTAGTACAAAGCCACATATTTGTGACACCAGTTGAGACAAAGTCACTGCAGTAGTAATGGTCTATACTAAGGTAGCTTGTTATTGAAACAACTGTGAGGTACTCAGATGTCAGTATCTAGTGTTCATTAAGGCTAAGTGTTCATGCACTTTAAATATAAATAATAGTTTAAAGTAATGAAATTACAGTGACTGTTAATTTTAATCCAGCTAAATCTGATTAAGTCAAAGACTAATTAGGATGAAAGTAATTAAGGTCTAGGGATTAAATGTTTGTTTTACATATCTAAATCCGGGATCAGTGATATTTATCTTTGCATTTAAATCTATCTCAAGATGATGCTTTGGAAATAATTGGGTATCTAAATTTTCATGTGTCTAGGAATTAATTTACATATATATATATAATCAGGCGACATTTAAGCTATCTCCAGCAGAGGCGTCTTGATTGGGCTTTCATCACAAAGATAGGTAGGAGATGCGATAGGCAACAATAAACTACAGAAGAACTCAAAATTGATCACTGCATTGTGTTAATATTGAAGCTTACCTTTTAAAACTTCAACAATAATTCTTCTGCCGCCACTTAATTTAAAGACAATTTTATGCACATAGGTCCTTAATTTTTGTACAAACAATTATTTTTATTTCATGAGTGGCTTTTGCTGGATTTCACAATTAATTTTGATTATTCCTAAATTTATTTATAAATTTATAAAAATTGTTATCATACAAAAAAATCAATCACAAAAGATCCTATAAAAAAAAAAATTGCTGAAACAATCGCAGTAATGAAAACTTGGAAATCCAAAATTTCAGGATTGTATATCTAGATCCAGGCCGGGATGATTTTAGTTTGCTTATGGAGTCAGCCTGATGATATATTGGGCTATGCCCTAAAGTTGAAAAAGTGTGACACAATGAGACACTTTTGCATTTATTATATAGATGGTTTATCTTCTTTTATATGCTATATCCTTTCAGTACTTGGACGATCATGGCTCTTCCTAACTTCCTGTGCCTTGCAGCTCTAAGCAACATTATAGTTTATGAAGAAGAAAATTAGACCTTCAAACTATACCTCTTGAAGCCCCGTCCAAAAATAATTAAATAAATAAGATCCTTCCACCTTTTACACCTTATTGTGGATATGTCTTGGGAAACGTGACATTAATATTGTAAGATTTGTTTTTTTTGAGTCTTTGAGATTTTTTTGTCTTCAGTCAAAGAATAATTATAAGCCCAGAAAAAAGAATACGCACACATGCATGCACAAACGCACGCACGCACGCACGCAGAGTATCCTTTATCCAAAATTCCAAAATATGAAAATCTTCAAAATCCGAAAGTTTTTCAGGTGCTGATATGACATGCCACAAATGGAAAATTCTAGAAAGCACTGGGAAGGTTCCTAGGTGATGTGCAGCTGTTGTAAGTGACTTCATCTGCCCTGGGTGGGGCATCTTCAGCAAAGCTATGTAGCCTATGTTGGCGTCAGTTTTTTGTTAGCGATTGTCACAGCAACATCTTCGTTTGTGGATTACTTACCAGGTGTTTCATGCTCAGTAAATTGTTCAAAATGTCAAAAAGACCTGAATTTTTATATTTTTTGTAAGTAGTGATCACTTTTTTTGTACACGTACAGGAAGTACAAACATTATTTTATGTCAGATATTAATTTCACCACTTAAAAATCCATGTGAGCATTACATGGCTAGCATCATTACCTGTATCTTTATATACAAAAAAATTATCTAAAACTACTTTCAAGGTATATGTTATTTACATAAAACTACCTTCAGGGTATATGTATAAGCTGTTTTATAAAATGTAAAGGGATATTGTGTTTATGATTGGGTTCCATTCTTAAGTTGCCCTTTTTTTATAGATGCTATATGCAAATTAAATAGTTTGTACTCCAAAATAATAATAAAAAAAAATTTGAAAAATGAAGCACTTCTGGTCCCAAGAATTTTGTAAAAAGGATTCTCAGTCTGTATATATATTATTTACAGGTAACACAATGAGTATTGTGTTATACTAGTTTCTTAGGGGAAGGGAAAATAGAGGCAAGGAGGAAAAGAAAGTGAGTAGAGAGAGAAAAAGAGAAAGTGACAAAGGGAAAAGGGAATGAGAGAAAAAATATGAAAGAGAGAAAACTGAAAGAAAAGGAAATTCAAATAGAAAGAAGAAAAGAAGAAAAAGAGAAAGGGAAAGTGATAAAAAGAGGAAAGAGAAAATAAGAAAGAGAAAAAGGAAAAAAAGAAGCTGAAAGAAAAAGAAATCAAGAGTTAGAGAGAAAGCAGAAAAAGAGATAAAAAGGAAAGAGAAAATTAAAAGAGAGAGAAAAAAGGAAGAGAAGGTGAAATAAAAAATAAATCAAGAGAGAGAATGGGAAAAGAGGAGAAAGAGGGTAAAAAGAAAGAGAAAAAGGAAAAAAGAAGAAGCTGAAAGAAAAGAAATTAAAAGGGAGAGATAAAGAAGTGGAAAAAGAGAAAGAGAAAAAGGGAGAAAGAAAATAGAAGAAAAGATAAAAAGTGAAGAAGTTGAAAGAAAAGGAAATAGAGAGAGAGAGAAAAGAAAAAGATAAAGAGAAGAATTTGAAAGAAAAAGAAATATAGAGAGAGAAAGAGAAAAGATGAAAAGTAAAAGAGTGAGAGAAAAAGGAATAAAAAAGCAGAGAAAAACTAAAAGTGAAGAAGATGAAAGAAAAAGAAGTCAAGAGAGAGAGAGAGAGAGAGAGAAATAGAGTGAGTAAGAGAAATAGAAAAGAAGAAAAATAAAAAGCAAGAAAAATGTAAATAAAATATTTAATCCATTTATTTTCTTGTGCTGTTAAATTCTGTGAAACTTCTAATGATGTAATTTATACAATATTTAAATTTAAAATGTAACATTCCCTAAAATGAAAGTATGTAACTAGCAAAACCATTCATTATGAGACTGGCAAAATTTACTTTTTTATAATGACTTAGGTGATTGAAAAAACTCTAACAAAACTATTTTCGTTTTCCCTTTATTCATGTGAACAGAACAAGATAGATAGATAGACAGATAGATATGAACAGACTGTAATAGATAGATTGATGGAAAGGAGTGAAATAAGTAAGAGAGAGAGAGAGAGAGAGAGAGAGAGAGAGTATCTTTGTAAAAAAGTAAATGACAGAATTGGAGAATACATCTTATTTTTCCAACTGATTCCATTAAGATAAAAAAAATCATATTTTTATTTGCCAGGAAAATTCCATTCTTTGGGAGGTAGTTCTTGCTAAATAGGATTACCTATCAACACACAACATATATAAGTGCAGATGTATACATTAATTCAGGTTAAATATACATAAATGTTCCCATGAAAATAATAAGTAGAAACAGAATATATAAAAGAAACCAGAGTGAAAATATTTTTATCTATATGGCATGTTGATTATTAAAAGTAGCACCTGTCATCTACTCAGATGTAAGCATATATTACCTCTTCATAGATATAAAATTTATACATTAACTTGGAGTTTCTCAGAGCTGTGTAAGATGAAAGAATGTTACAAAATTTAGAATTAAATGTAGAGAATTGTGCTAATCAGATTCTATGGATATTAGTGATCAAAACAAAAAGATGAGGATATTAGTCCAAATAATTAAAAGAATAATGATAATTCTTCATTTTAAGAACACTGGAAAAGACTAAGAAAGTCAGTGAGGACATTGGTTGAAATGTAATGATGAAAATAAGCAAAAATGAGAATTCTTGTCTGGTTATAATATTCCTATATTCTCATATTCAGTTAGCATTCCACTATTCCAATATTAATATGCTATTCCTATATTCTGATAATATATATGCAAAACAGACAGGAGAAACAGTCTTCAAATATCAGATTCTCAGCAAAGCTGTATTTATAAGATTAGATGAAATAAAATAACTTTTTGAAATGGGATAAGGTTTCAACAAATCATTTAAGACCAGAATATCTTTCCTCTTTGAAATTTTAATGTCTTTTGCTTCTCTCTTAGTGCTGAAAACTACATGGCACAAGAACTTGGCCTTTGGCTTTTTTAAAAGTGAAAGCACACAAACAACTCTTTAGATGTTAATCTTGAAAGTGCACTTAACAAAAGAAAAGGGCAAATAATACAATCAAGTAAACAATAATAAAAGAGTGATTGAGTTTGAAGGAATTTATAAGTAAATAAGTATATATAGAAAAACAGGTTCTTGTAGGGAAAACAAATGAATGCAGAAATGTACTTATCTAATCAGGCAATAAAAAAAACAACAAATATAAAAAAAAATCACTTTAAATGATATTGCTAAAGATTGCTACAGTTTCTTTGTAATCAAAAACATAGCATAAAGTTTAAAAGGAAGCTATTTTAAATGAAGTTCTTTAAGAAAGTATTACTATATTCATTATTAGATTTCAGATGAATATCCTCATCTTTGTTATTTTTAGCACTGATTCATTTATGTTTTTAGGCCAACTTAATATTAGCCAAAGATCAGCAATTAAATATTTTTGTTATTATATAATTAGTACCTTCATCTTTGCTGTTTTTAGCAAAGTATTGCAGCCAATTTATCCTTTTAGTCTTTCTCAGGCATAACTCCATGTGATAGCCTAGTATTTTAACTTTTTTCATCTGCTTCAGTAAGTAAAAGAATAAAAAATGATATTCATTTTTAAGTATGGTATTTTTAATATGGAACAATATTTTTAAAATTAAAGGCCAAATAATTTTGGTTTTCTGAATTGAAATAATAAAAATACAGATTAAAAACAATGGTTAAAAATAGTAATTTACCTACCAGATTAACTCAATTACAACTAATTGGCTTTGTGGTTGAAATAGTTGGATATTTTTCACTGCTTCTTATGGCCAGTGTTGAAACATATAAAAACCAGAATTTTAAATGCTGAGTTTTAAGGTAGGCAGATTTCTACCCAAGTCAGTTTCATTCCATTTTTCAGAGTAAACCACCCCACCACAGTGAGATGTGGTTTCTCTTATTTGGTACAGTTCTTTGTTTGTGATTCTGTAGCACCAGTCCACAAGGTTCAAAGAAGGATGATCGTTACCAAGACCCTCAGACAACAGCTTTCTAAAATCAATGGTGAAAAGACACTCTGAGTGAGTCAACACTCAGAGTGTCTTTTCACAATTGATTTTAGAAAGCTGTTGTATACAGCTGACACTTTAGATATTTCTGAACTGGTTTTGTGCCATTCCTGGCATCCATATGAAAGTTTTGATCTGACAAGGTTATTTAAGAACATGGGTTTTCAGGTTAATGTTTCTGGCTTTGTAGAAATTTGCAGTGTTGAGTGAAACTACCTCTAGCACATCCTATTTTATATTCAATTTCCTCTTCTATACTAAATTAGTTATAACATATCAATATCCTGATGTATTAGAACATATTTAATACCAGCATTAACAAAAAGGACTTGTTACTGAAATGGATTTAAGTTTTTCTACTAAGAAAACATCTTTGTCTTTTGTGTCATACTCATAAAAACAAATTAAGGTATATACCTGTCTGTATTTCCGAGATGAGTTATTGTAATTATTTACACTATTTACATTGTTTGGACTGTTGTCCTCATCATTATTGTCATATTCATGACATTTAGGCTGTTGTATGCTCTGGCCTTCTTCAGGCGATTGGAATTTCTCAAAGACTCATAGTCCAGTAGATAAAAGCATTGGTTGAATCCAGTGACTTGACTTAAAGAGTTGTGTGTTCAATACCTGGCTACAAAAGAGGTAGACAAAAAGTTGGAGAGTTGAGTTAAAAGGGAGATAACTGATACTGAGATATCCGGAATAGTTATTGCATGTGAAACTAGAGAAATCTACCCTGGCGGATCAAATATAGGGTTCAGGTCGAAATTCCAATAACCTGATGAAGGCTGAAGCCTACAACAGTTGAAACGTCTGGAATATAGCAACAAAGATTAAGACAACAGTCTGAACAATGTAAATGGTGTAAATGAAGGTATTTGTATAAATTCTTTAGACCTACTGATTTTAGAAGTTTATAAACACTAAACACATTTAATATTTAGTCTGTAAAACTTGATCAAGGATTTTTCTTATGATTATGAATTAAAAAGATCTTAACTAAAAAAAAAGAAATCAATAATTTGAACAAAAATCATTTAATAGGTTAAGACAGATATATTAAATTTTTTGGTTAATATTATGGCTTTAAAAAATAACTTGAATTTCCCTAAAGGTATTCTATGTACCATTTTTATTCAGTTTAGTTTGATATGAATTGAAGAGTGTGGGAAGATTGTGTTTTTTTTAATCATTTCACCCCAATTAAGGCAATAATGCCGCTATAACACTAAGGGTTACTGGGAGTGAAAGAGTGAGAAGACTTTAGTGGGGAGAAAGGACAATAAAAGAACAGAATCAGGAAGACAAAAGATGGCGATTGGCATTGCATTTAAATCTTTGAAGATTGTCGGTGGTAGGGAAACAAGAAATTGGAAAGGAGTTCTACATGTGAGACAAGGAAAGATTAGAATAGAATATACAGTTGCTTTTAGGTAGTTTAACAGTAACACGGTGAGACCTAATGGCCAATCTTGTAGCACATTTAAATTCATGCAGATGAGGCAGATTTGAACCTGGGTCTCCAGGTCAGAAAGCACATATTCTAACCACTTGGGCATACATCCATGTAGATATACATAACTGAAAAACAAAACATGTTTATTTGGTTGTTTTAAATTCTTAGAAATTCTTTTACAGAAATTTGAGATGAGAAAATTTGAGAACTTACCTCTTTGTGTCCCTCATATGCTGCCATATGAAGTGGGGTCCACCCAGCATTATCGCGGTGCATTTCATCAAGGCCTCGATCCAAAAGTAGACCGACAACCTCGACGCTTCCTTGAGCAGCAGCTATACTAAGTACAGTACGTCCCTCAGAGTCAATAGTGTCTACAGCTGCATTCCAGAATAATAGCTGACGTACCACTTTAGCATGTCCCATTGATGCAGCTGCTAATAATGGAGTTCTGTTGTTGTTATCTGAATGGTCAACATCGGCATCCCATTCAAGAAGTAATTCGCAAACATCATGGTGACCTTCATAGGCAGCAACCAACAATGGTGTCATTGAGTCGTGATCCCTGTGGTCTACTTTGGCGTTTCGCATAAGTAACAAACTGACCACATTTTCATGCCCCTGACTGGCTGGAATACATAACGAGGCCACAGATAAGGCGGTTCTCCCATCACAATCCTCATGATTAATGTTAGCATTTTTGTCCAATAGATGTTCTACAATTTCCACATGTCCCATATAGGCAGCGGCTATTAGTGCTGTACGTCCTTCATTATCAGCTTTGTTCACTTCAGCTCCATGTTCCAACAACTGACGGACAATATCTTCATGCCCGCCCCATGCTGCTGCCCTCAAAGCAGTTCTTCCATCGCTGTCACAGTGGTCTACTTCAGTGTCAGCTTCCAGGAGCAACGTTACAACTTCAGTATGACCTCCCCAGGCAGCTGATCTTAATGCTGTCCAGCCATCTTTGTCAGCGTGGTCAACCTTTGCATTGGCCTTTAGCAGGATCTCCACAACCCTTGTATGTCCTTGGCGAGCAGCTAAATTCAGTGCTGTTTGTCCATTCCGATCAACAGCTTCCAAATTGGCATTTTTCGATAATAACATCTTGACCACTTGCTCATCACCTTGGTGAGCTGCATTATGTAACAACGTACGGCCATAATTGTCAGCTTCGTCAACAGGTGTGTCTTCTTCAAGGATACCACGGATTTTCTTGCTATAATTGTCAGTGTGGTCGTTTGCAGAATTTATTTCCATCATACTCCTCACCTGATGGTAAAAATAGACACAAAAGGAATTTGATAAATATTAGACTTAATAAATAATGTAGAAATGAAATATTATATACATATTTACACAAGAAACATAAATCAATTTTTTATCTCTTATCAAACATAATTTTCTGGTTTATTGTATAAATTTTCTAGTACTAAATGTTTCTTTTTGTATATAAAAATTTTAGGTTAAATTTTGTTATCATGGTGTAAATTTTATGAATTCAAACATAACTGGTTTTCTGGTTAAATATGCTGATATTTTGAAGCATATTGTAGAAAAATAGACTGTTTTTTACATGAAGTACAGCAAACTTCACATTGTAGGAAAGATATATATAAAATATGTAATAAAATCACTTTACATGATATGTAGCAAAGTCACTGCATGAAAGACATGTAGCAAAAAGTCACTAAACAAAAAACATATAGTAAAAACTATTCTGCATGAAAGACATGTAGGAAAAGTTACTTGATGCAAAAGACATCGGAAAATGTTACTCTACATGAAAGACCTGTAGAAAAATTCACTCTATATTACATGAAATATTTTTTCTAAATTCACCACATATTAAAAAGTATATGCAAAACTGATCAAATTTGAAAACCATTTAAAAGTATTACCAAACAAAAACTAAATGAGATATTCATCAAATATAAATCCAAGTTTTAAATATCCAAATATACAACCATATTCAATGATACATTTGAAAAACTGGGTCACCAAACTATTCAACACAGTGCTACATGAGGATGATATAAAAACATTGAAATATAATGATTAAAATAAGAAAAAGAGAAAGAGTGAGAAAGAAAGAAAGAGAGAGGTGTTTCAGTGAAATTATGAAAATCAATATTATTGATTTATTTTATAAGTGTGCAATCAATAAAACATAAAAATATTAGTGAACTAAATTAGTTGCGATTGCCATGTACAATGACAACTGCAGAAAATTTTGCAAAAGTTTTTAGAATAAATCCATTGTTAGAATGCTAAAAGTAATTGCCAAAAAATATCTACTTTCCTCTAAAAATAGCTGATGTTCCAGTTAGAAACTTCCTGTAAGGAAAATCTTTATAAGAACCAATTTTCTATAAGAGCACCAGAAATACAGACTCTCTGTTTGATAGGTGGTCAGTCAGTCTTTATTGCCATAAACTTCTCATAATTATTTGGAATCTGACTAAGAACAAGTATTGCATTTCTAAATGGAGAAAATGTCAGAGATCAGTGTTCAAGCTCTGGTAAAATGCCAGAACTTCAAATGCCGATTCTAACAGCAAGTTATGAAGGAAGACTCTTTCCATTAGAATACTAGAACTACACCATCTTTCTATCCCATTCACACCATCTGATATTGTGTTAAACAAAGCCTAACTTTGTAAATATCTATCAAGCTATGAAACTGTCATGGCCTTGTTAGGGCCAGAAATAAAGACACAAGAAAGGAACTGAGTTAAACAAATATATTAATAGAAACAGTAATACAAACGAGAGTGTTACAGCAAGAATGCTTGGTCTGACTGTCAGAGCTGACTGCTGGAAACTTCCATCTCCAAAAGGCAGTACCTGCTCTTATTTATAGCTGGGAGAATCCATGTATGAGTGGGTAAATCACCATAACAGAAACCAACTTTTTTATTTCATTGTTGCTCTGGATCCAAAAATCCCTTTTAAAGATCAGGTAAGATTTATTTTATCTTTTGAAGAGGTTGCATATAATTATGCAATCATCAAATATTATATACAATAGTAATATCAATTTGGGGGCTGAAGGCTTGGTATGCCTGACGAGGACATTGGGGATGAGCTTCTGTTGACCTAGAAAGTAGCTCAAAACACCTGATCCCCTCATGACCACATATCTCACCTTTGCTGTACAAACTCCCTCTCCCATGCATGTTCATTGTGACCCTGGCATCACTGATTTTGGTTGGGTATAGAAAGCGAATATATCAAGGTTGTAACTGAATCATTGCTCAGATTGCACTATTCTACTTGTAGCTGGGTACCATTTGTGATTCCAAATTCCTAATGAAACTTCTACTATAAATTTGCATGTCCAAATCAATATAACCTCTGCTACAGTGTGTGCAGGAACCAATTAAACCATTTTTGGACCAGTGCATGTTTGGGATTTGCAGTTGGAACCAACTTGAGTTCTTACTAACTCTACTTAATACAACTACCAAGCTTGGTCAGCTTTTTTTTGGTAAATTTGTTTGATGGAACTGGCTCAATGAATCCTGGTTGAATGCCACAAAAACAAGTAAGAATAATAATTTCATATTCCCAGGGCCAGTGCAAGGGTCTCGTGCTCACCCAACCTATGTTACAGGGTCCCCCCACTCTACTAGATCTCAGTTTTCATAAGGTAGTATTCATATAAAATACAAATTATTCTAATTTAATTATGCACAGTAATGGATCATATGCCATATCGGTGAACAATTCAACTAGAAAAATTGAAAATAAATACAATGTATCTAAATACAAATTAGAGACATGTCATAACAGATCATTCCATCTTAAATAAACAATATTTCACAGCAATTTTTACTATCAACTTAAGATTTTTTTTGTTAAAAAGTTGAATAATTTTAACACATTCAACAATATGGATAAGAAATAGTGAATTTTATTTCGTATTTTTGAGACGTGGCATGAGCAAAACAAATTCACAGATGTGGGTGAAAAAACAAAGACCCTAGAATGACATCAAAATCTGCAAAACGTTTTCATCCTTTAATAGTCAGTTGTGCATAGTTTAATTTGTAATATAAATGCAGGTAGAAGAAAAGCAGATGTTGATAAGATAGCAAGGGTCACAAAGCAGGTTTGAAATTGGGGGAAGAAAGGTTCAGGAGTAGTACACCTTGGCCTTGCATATTCCTCTTACTAAGCTGTTTCAGGAATTTTAATCATGAAAGAAAATCTATGACAGAAGAAGCAATTGCATTAAGAATGAGAAAATAAAAAATGGTTTGAACGAGTAATAGATCAGAAAGTTTCCACTGTTTTCAACATAAAAATCATGTGTAGGCAGAAAAACATTTTTGAGTAGACAGAAAGACATTTTTGTTTTTAAAATTAGTCAGGCTTAAGGCTTTTTGTGGCTCAGAAATAATGTTACCAATGTTTAACTATGATGGTTTAAAGTGAACTTTCTTTTTTTTTAAAGACAATGAAACTATTTTGCACTTCTTGTGTAACAAGAAGTATTATCAAAGGATCAGATGGGGGAGTGGAACAATTTGTATGGTTTTTAAAAATTATGCCAATATATATTTCAAAAAACATATTTGATTCAGTACAGAATTTGTAAGTCATGAAGAAAAAAGTACAATTTCATGTTAATGAATGAAATTTTTTCTTTCTTTTTTGTTTTTTATCTTCACTGTTTCAACTTTTCTTTCTTTCTTCCTTTCTTAGATTCACTGCCTCAACCTTCTTTCTTTCTTTCTTTCTTTGCTGCACTGTTTCAAACATTCTTTCTTTCTTAGCTTCACTGTCTCAGGCTTTCTTCCTTAATCACTCTTTCTTTCTTTCTCCCTTAATCACTCTTTCTTTCTTTTTTCTATCTTTTTCTAACTCTCACTGAAACCTAACAGTGTCTCTTATATGTCTTTTCCCTCTTTTCTCATGATCAAAATGGAATAATCCATTATTTATGAGGTATTGGCAAGGCGTAATGTACATGCTAAGGAATGAAGAAACAAGCAAAATGATTTCTGTTTAAAATACAGAAATTTTGGTTCAAAGCCAGAAAAATGGATTTAGAGACAGGGCTAGTCATGGACCATCTATTGAAAAATGAACTTCTCTCTCATGCAACTCTTGCTCTGATCTTGTGTGTGTGTGTGTGTGGGGGGGGGGGGCTAGGGAGCAATACTTTGATCTTTAGTTGAGCACACAAATACTCTGGTCCCAAGCAAAATGCACATATACTTTGATACTAGACAGAAGTGCTGATCATTCAAATGGGGAGTTATGCCTGCTTGGAAATCAACATTGGAAATTTACATGAACTTGAAATATAAACCTCTAGCATTGGAGAAATATATAATAGTCTCAACTACAAGGCAGGCCTCTTCATTCTTCAAGTAATTATTTGATTTAGGATTTTTATTAAGTTTATCTTAATCTAGCAGCAAATAAGAGGAATGGCCTTGAAAATCTGCATTCAATTTACTATTTTTTACCTCTGTTAAAAACATTGGCCAATAAATAATCTAATCATTTTTTATAAGGTACTATAATAATTGTAAATTTAAATTGAGGAACTCTGACAAGTGATAGAGAGAAAATGATTTATTCAAACTGCTTCAATCTCCACATGGGTTTCCAGTGAAAGATGGCTGCTCGGCACTTATGGTTCAGATTCTCACCTCTTAACTAGGGAGAAAAAAATTATGAATATTGACAATAGTTATTGTATAGTAGTTTAAAGTAAAATCTATTGAAAGTTCTTAGATGAACTTTTGTTACAATGATGCAGTGATTCTTTAAGATGGTTTTCTCCACTTTTTTTCTGCTTATAATCTGGATTCAATGATAAAAAATAGTTTACTTGTAAGTTTTTTTTGTATTAAAAACAAGCATTAGATTAATATATTGGGTGCTCAAAATGTTTGTTCATTTTTATTAAGTTTATTGATTTACATGAAAATATAAAGTAATTATTTTTGATTTTCTATATTTTATTGAACAGCATAGTTAATGTTTTATTCTGCTACCTTCCACCATCTTTAAGGCAACTTCTTAACTTCATCCTCCAACATATTTCTCAGGAATAAACTACTCTAGATCCCTTTTACAATCTTCCAGGGAATTGAATTTTTTTTCATTTACCATTTTGTTTTACTATCTTCTGCCATCTTCCAACCAACTTTTTAATTCTATCTTCTGATGTACTTTTATCTTTCTCAGTAAAGAAATATTCTTGGTGCCATTTGTCATTTTCCAGGGAATTGAAATTTTTTTCATTTACCATTTTGTTTTACTATCTTCTGCCATCTTCCAACCAACTTTTTAATTCTATCTTCTGATGTACTTTTATCTTTCTCAGTAAAGAAATATTCTTGGTGCCATTTGTCATTTGCCAGGGAATTGAAATTTTTTTCTTTTACCATTTTGTTCCATTATATTTTGCCATCTTTCCACCAACTTCATAATTCCACCTCCAATGTCTTTCTCAGCAAAGTAATACTCCAGGTACCTTTTGCAATCTTATTAAATTTAATTTTTTTCATTTAATTTTTTGTTCAAATATATTCAGCCAACTTCTTAATTCTATCCTCCAACATTTTTTAAACCTTTGTCAGCAAAAAAAAATTATTCTAGATGCCTTTTGCAATTTTGTGAGGGACTGAAATTTCCTAAAAAGTAGAATAAATGGTAATCTGAAAGTGCAATGTTTGCTGATAAAGAAAGATATGTTAAAAAATAAATTTTGTGTAAAATTTATGCTTTTTAGAGCACACACACACACATACACACACACACACGTATATACAGGCATATTTCTCATTATTTTAAGATTTTCTACTGTATATCAATCTTTTATACTGAATTGGCAAATAGCTCTATTCTATCAGTATTGTTTCTATAATATTCTGACCTCTGGCAATTCCTTTCTTCCTGATTTTCAATACATCCCTATAGTAAAATCATTAGCAATGCATTTACATCATATATAAAATAACCTTATTTCATCACTGATGCTTGCATTAATTTCTGACCTCTGGCAATTCCTTTCTTCCTGATTTTCAATACATCCCTATAGTAAAATCATTAGCAATGCATTTACATCATATATAAAATAACCTTATTTCATCACTGATGCTTGCATTAATTTCTGACCTCTGGCAATTCCTTTCTTCCTGATTTTCAATACATCCCTATAGTAAAATCATTAGCAATGCATTTACATCATATATAAAATAACCTTATTTCATCACTGATGCTTGCATTAATTTCTGACCTCTGGCAATTCCTTTCTTCCTGATTTTCAATACATCCCTATAGTAAAATCATTAGCAATGCATTTACATCATATATAAAATAACCTTATTTCATCACTGATGCTTGCATTAATTTCTGACCTCTGGCAATTCCTTTCTTCCTGATTTTCAATACATCCCTATAGTAAAATCATTAGCAATGCATTTACATCATATATAAAATAACCTTATTTCATCACTGATGCTTGCATTAATTTCTGACCTCTGGCAATTCCTTTCTTCCTGATTTTCAATACATCCCTATAGTAAAATCATTAGCAATGCATTTACATCATATATAAAATAACCTTATTTCATCACTGATGCTTGCATTAATTTCTGACCTCTGGCAATTCCTTTCTTCCTGATTTTCAATACATCCCTATAGTAAAATCATTAGCAATGCATTTACATCATATATAAAATAACCTTATTTCATCACTAATGCTTGCATTAATTTCTGACCTCTGGCAATTCCTTTCTTCCTGATTTTCAATACATCCCTATAGTAAAATCATTAGCAATGCATTTACATCATATATAAAATAACCTTATTTCATCACTGATGCTTGCATTAATTTCTGACCTCTGGCAATTCCTTTCTTCCTGATTTTCAATACATCCCTATAGTAAAATCATTAGCAATGCATTTACATCATATATAAAATAACCTTATTTCATCACTGATGCTTGCATTAATTTCTGACCTCTGGCAATTCCTTTCTTCCTGATTTTCAATACATCCCTATAGTAAAATCATTAGCAATGCATTTACATCATATATAAAATAACCTTATTTCATCACTGATGCTTGCATTAATTTCTGACCTCTGGCAATTCCTTTCTTCCTGATTTTCAATACATCCCTATAGTAAAATCATTAGCAATGCATTTACATCATATATAAAATAACCTTATTTCATCACTGATGCTTGCATTAATTTCTGACCTCTGGCAATTCCTTTCTTCCTGATTTTCAACTCATTTCTATTATAAAATCATTAGTAATGCATTTATATATGTACAATAACCTTGTTCTATCAGCCAAGCTTTGATCCTAGAAAATATAGTACTTAAAAATAGTTGTGTTTTGATACAACACACTTTTTTGTCACATTTGAGAATAAAACTGAAAAATATTTTGCAATTGATTGATTTTGTAATTGATTACACTGAGAAATTTTACAATATTCTTTCTTTTCTTTGATGAAAATCAATCAGCAAGATATATCAAATTGCCATTTTTTGTGATTTTTTCAAAAAACAAAACATAGAATGTTTTTACACAAAATGTACAGTAAAGACATAAAATATAATACTTATATAATAAGTAGACATTAAATAGTCATTAACTGTTTTATTTTTCTTTATTATAAAATGAACCAATATGTATGTAGTTTATTTTAATACTCCAAATTAAAATTAAACTCAGTTTTGTTTTCATAATAGTTAAACCTAAAAGTTACTATAGAAAAACATATTAAAGAACTCCACAATAATTTATATTATCTACATTAAGACTAATATCTTCATCTTTTGTTAACATGAATTTATTATAAAAATTATTAGTTTACATGTTTTAATTTTGTTTATAATTTTGGGATAGCCAAAAAAACTGAGATCATAAGTCTGACTATAAACAATGATAATTTCTGAATGTAAACATTGATAAAGTCCCTAGTTCTGTTTCATTTTCAAGCAAATTTTGAAAATGAAACAGAAGTAGGGTCTTTAATTTAATTCCATAATTGGATTTGAAGTTTTTAGCTTCTGTTTTTGAAACATGGTAATTCCTGTGTAGTGATGGAACCATATTTTTAATTAGTAAATTTATAATATTTATGCTCTGTAGATTTGCATTGACCACTGTTTTGTAAAAATAAAACTATTAATAAGAACACCCGATTATATATCTTACTGTTCTTTCTCTTTATTATAATGTATATATATATATATATATATATATATATATATATATATATATATATATATATATATATATATATATATACATATATATATATATTTTTTTTTGAATTGGACATAGTCCGACAATTTATTTAAAGACATTTATAATATGTTTAACATTCTTTTTATAGATACAAGTATTTATTTGCTTAAATACTTGTATCTATAAAAAGAACATTAAACATATTATAAATGTCTTTATATATATATATATATATATATATATATATATATATATATATATCTGTGAGGTTATGAACTCACGTAGAGATACAAGCAGATACACAAAGAGACACACACAGACTCGAGCCTTGAGCGTTCTCTGAACCTTGTATTGGGTGAATTAACAGTAAGAAAAAGTTTCATAGACTAAAATACTAAAAAATACTACATTTTATAAATTTATGCCATGTTTGTTATCTTTGCTCATTAGTGAAGACTTTGGAAAATATCCAGTGTGTGTTATTTAATACTTTATAGATTGTAAGGATTCAGATATTGCATCAAAATCTATGCCATGGTAGTAGCCTTATAGATGAAAACACCTGCTTGTTCCATAATGTTTAGGCTATGAATAACGCAAAAGAAATAAAAAATACAAATGTAAATAATTTTTTTTTGCTAACTTGTTAAATAAAATAAAAAATCAGATACCGACTATTGACACCATGATAATTTACATGAGAGTGGGCTGAAAACCCTGCCTAAAAAAATTCTGTTGTTTGATAATTAGTTCATATTTTGGGAAGTGGGTCAGGTTAAGAAATTTTCAGCACCCCCTCATGTATGAAAGATTTTATTTTTGTCTTGCAGGAGAATGGATCCTCAATATTAATTTAATTTTTGTTGTTGCAAAATGGACGTTTTTTAATTAAATTTTGCTGCAACTATCATAAATATCAGAGAAAGTGAGAGGGGAGAAAGAAAGAGAGAAGGGAGAGAAAGAAAGAGGGAAAAGGAGAGTGAAAGTGAAAGAGAGAGGGAGAGAAATAGAAGGAGAGAGAGAGAAAGAGAGAAGGAAGGAAAAGAGAGAGAGAGAAGGAGGGAGAGAGAAAGAGAGAAGGAAGAGAGAGAGAGAGAGAGAGAGAGAGAGAGAGAGAGAGAGAGAGAAAAGGAGGGAGATGGTGAGAAAGATATAGAAACAAAGTTAAATACCACACAACAGTCATAGTCAATTCTAATAACCACAAAAAAGAAAAAAAAAAACACAAAATCAAAAATCCCCAAATCTTACAAAACCAATAACTTTCATATTTAAAAATTAAAAAAATGGAGAAACAAATTACTTGAAATAGATTGTACAGAATAAAGTTTTTGTATACTCACTTTCACAATCACATAAATATTTATCAATAAATCTGATACAATGTAGCAAACACCAAGGAAATTGCATAATGTGCCTATTGATAAGTAATAATACTTATGCAGGACTCAAAATCCATTTCCCTAAATTTAAAAATAGATTAATTCCTATCAGTAACCTTGACTTGTTAAGTAATATTTATATTATTTCATTCATCACTGATATTTTTATATGAGGTTGTGGTATGTTCAAGATTAACAGGTAAGTACTCAAGCTACTTTAAAAGATGAATAGTCCACTTGGTAAAGTTAATCAAGAATACATTGTAAGACAATAAAAGAATATCAAGAAAAAAAAATAATTTAATAAAAAGAAATATCAGAATAATGCAGAATATTTGCTAGGAGTAAACCATCTGCATGAATAGAAAATGAATTGAATAAGTACACAAAAATAGAAAGGGGCATGAGACAAGGATGTATTATCTCCCTGGAATTATTTAACCTTTACAGCAAGTCAGTTTTAAGAGGTATAAGTAGGATTTATTAGTGGTGAGTGCAATCTTAACAGTGTAAGATATGCAGATGACACAATGTTGATGACAGATACAGAAAGAAGACTACAGTACCTCATAGGAAAGGTAGTAAAGTAAAGCAAGAAGAAAGGACTAACTATGAATTTTAAAAAGATGAAATGTATGATACTTTGTAAGATGAATAGCCCAGGATGTGAGCTATGAATCAAAATCATGCATATACAGAAATTTAACTATCTAGGAAGTCTTTTAAGAGATGATGGGAAATGAAACAGAAATACATTGGGAGAGCAAAGATGCCTTTCAAAACTTAAACAAAGTATAAAGAAACAAGACATTTTCATTAGAAACAAAGAAAAGATTGTTGAACAGCTATGTAATATCAATATGATAATGAATGCTGGACAATTTCCTCATAGATGAAGAGGTGACTTGAGGCAACAGAGATCTAGTTCTATAAAAGTATAATAAGAATACCATGGATGGATCATGTAAGCAATAAGAATTCATATCTAATCAGAATTTGATAAACAAACAGGAAATTATAATGTGAATATGAGGCGAGGGATCAATTCTATATTACAATTAATACATAAACTGATCCCTCTGTTTGCGGTTACATTAGTTTCTATACATTTATATTCCAGAGAATGTAAATAAATCTAAAAGACATGCCTGTGTAGCTAATCAGTATTTGATAATAAATTATAATGTGGATATAAAGAGAGGGATAAATTCTATATTACAATCAGTATTTAAACTGATCCCTGACTTTGTGGCTAATGTAGTTTCTATACATTTATATTCCAGAGAATGTAAATAAATCTAAAAGACATGCCTGTGTGGCTAATCAGTATTTGATAATAAATTATAATGTGGATATAAAGAGAGGGATAAATTCTATATTACAATCAGTATTTAAACTGATCCCTGACTTTGTGGCTAATGTACTTTCTATACATTTATATTCCAGAGAATGTAAATAAATCTAAAAGACATGCCTGTGTGGCTAATCAGTATTTGATAATAAATTATAATGTGGATATAAAGAGAGGGATAAATTCTATATTACAATCAGTATTTAAACTGATCCCTGACTTTGTGGCTAATGTACTTTCTATACATTTATATTCCAGAGAATGTAAATAAATCTAAAAGACATGCCTGTGTGGCTAATCAGTATTTGATAATAAATTATAATGTGGATATAAAGAGAGGGATAAATTCTATATTACAATCAGTATTTAAACTGATCCCTGACTTTGTGGCTAATGTACTTTCTATACATTTATATTCCAGAGAATGTAAATAAATCTAAAAGACATGCCTGTGTGGCTAATCAGTATTTGATAATAAATTATAATGTGGATATAAAGAGAGGGATAAATTCTATATTACAATCAGTATTTAAACTGATCCCTGACTTTGTGGCTAATGTACTTTCTATACATTTATATTCCAGAGAATGTAAATAAATCTAAAAGACATGCCTGTGTGGCTAATCAGTATTTGATAATAAATTATAATGTGGATATAAAGAGAGGGATAAATTCTATATTACAATCAGTATTTAAACTGATCCCTGACTTTGTGGCTAATGTACTTTCTATACATTTATATTCCAGAGAATGTAAATAAATCTAAAAGACATGCCTGTGTGGCTAATCAGTATTTGATAATAAATTATAATGTGGATATAAAGAGAGGGATAAATTCTATATTACAATCAGTATTTAAACTGATCCCTGACTTTGTGGCTAATGTACTTTCTATACATTTATATTCCAGAGAATGTAAATAAATCTAAAAGACATGCCTGTGTGGCTAATCAGTATTTGATAATAAATTATAATGTGGATATAAAGAGAGGGATAAATTCTATATTACAATCAGTATTTAAACTGATCCCTGACTTTGTGGCTAATGTACTTTCTATACATTTATATTCCAGAGAATGTAAATAAATCTAAAAGACATGCCTGTGTGGCTAATCAGTATTTGATAATAAATTATAATGTGGATATAAAGAGAGGGATAAATTCTATATTACAATCAGTATTTAAACTGATCCCTGACTTTGTGGCTAATGTACTTTCTATACATTTATATTCCAGAGAATGTAAATAAATCTAAAAGACATGCCTGTGTGGCTAATCAGTATTTGATAATAAATTATAATGTGGATATAAAGAGAGGGATAAATTCTATATTACAATCAGTATTTAAACTGATCCCTGACTTTGTGGCTAATGTACTTTCTATACATTTATATTCCAGAGAATGTAAATAAATCTAAAAGACATGCCTGTGTGGCTAATCAGTATTTGATAATAAATTATAATGTGGATATAAAGAGAGGGATAAATTCTATATTACAATCAGTATTTAAACTGATCCCTGACTTTGTGGCTAATGTACTTTCTATACATTTATATTCCAGAGAATGTAAATAAATCTAAAAGACATGCCTGTGTGGCTAATCAGTATTTGATAATAAATTATAATGTGGATATAAAGAGAGGGATAAATTCTATATTACAATCAGTATTTAAACTGATCCCTGACTTTGTGGCTAATGTACTTTCTATACATTTATATTCCAGAGAATGTAAATAAATCTAAAAGACATGCCTGTGTGGCTAATCAGTATTTGATTGATTGATTCGTTTTCAATGGCTTATCAACAACCAAGAAATTATAATGTGGATATAAAGTGGGGGATAAATTCTATATTACAATCAATATATGAAATGATCCCTCACTTTGTGGCCAAGGCAGTTTCTATACATTTATATTCCAGAGAATTCTAAAAGACATGCCTGTGTAGCTAATCAGTATTTCATTGATTGATGGATTCATTTTCTACAGCTTATCAACACATTGCAGGTTATTTAAAATTTGTAAGAATGTTTTTTTGTGATAATAATGAGTTGGTGATACAAGTCTTACTAATTAACCTATAGTTGCAGGGAGAAGAGGAGGATTTATACCTTTTCCAATGGTATTTGTGCGTAAGTGACTATAATGACCTCAACTGGAATTGGAACTCCGATTAACAATTCTGAGCTATTATCCATTACACTACCTGCCAATCCAAGATTACAGCTCCTAGTATTCCCAAGTGGTCACTCATCAAAGTACTGACCAGGCTCAGTGTTGCTTAACTTTGGTGATCTTACTGGAATCAGTGTTTCAGTGAAATGTTGCTGTAAGCCTGAATTGTAATGGATATGTTCCTACATGTAATGTACATAAATACAATGTTGTGTTCCTACATGTGAAAACATATACAATCCTACATGGATATACAACTAAAACACTGTTTCCACATGTAACAAGTACAATATTACATTCTCCCATGTAAGTGCCACAGCTGAATGTATGTACAAAATATTCCCACAAGTGGAGCAATGTGTTTTCACATGTGAGGAACAAGTTCAATGTTATATTCCTACATGTCAAGACAAGTACAATGTGATATCCTTACATGTGAATGTAAGTGTAATGGTATGTTCCCACATGTGGGCATAAGCATATCATTATGCTCCCTCACATGTAAGAAGTCCAGCACTGTGTTCTGATATATAAGTACAAATATAGTGTTAAGCTCCCACATGTGACCTACATAAGCACAATTCTATATAAATGCAATATGTAGCTGCAATAAGAAACATGTGGCATATCAAATTAAATTTGATATTTTGTCTTTTAGTTTTATCTGCAGCTTTTCTTTCAGGATATAACAAACATTTTTTTAGCCATTTTATATCTAATTTCCATGATTTTTTTTAATGAAGCTTTTATATTGACCTTTCATTAGTTATAAACCTAAAAGTATAGAGACACACAAGCCATAATGTGTGTTTTGATTTTATCTCCTTAAAGGCGAATAACTGAATGATCTAAGGCAGTTATTATGAATTTTAGAAAAAGTTTAAAATTAATGGTAACCTGTAATGATAAATTTTATTACTCTACAATAGAAAAACGTGGTAGATGAAAAAAAAAGAAAAGAAATACTACTTTCATATTTGTGATTGTGGCATTTTTAGATTTCATATATAATTGATAAATTTGGAATTCAATTTAATAGGATGATAGAAATATCAGATCTAAGATGGAAATCCAATAAATTAATTAAGAAACCAAGACTGTTTTATAATGAAAAAATACAATAAAACATTGTTTTGCAGTAACAATTTGATAAAATACAATTGTTTATGATTTAGAATGTCATAAAGAATAAACAGAAAAATAGCAAAATTCCTCAGTTTTAAAATTAGTTTTGCATTAGAGTTAAAAAAAACAAATCATCAGTAAAAACTTGCTAATGGAATTATTTCTTTTGGGATTACAGTCATTATGGAAATCTAGATTACTTTTAATATAATTACTGAATCTTTGGTGTCAGTGCAATCATGAATATAGCTACTTTTGCATATCAAAAAATACTAGTTATTAGTTAAATTTTTTATGCATATTTTTCAGTCATAACTTGACAAATATCGCTCTATTCCAGTATATGTATAATTTAGAATATCTTCTATCAAAATGTTATACATAATTTGGTCTAATTTGACATATCATCTTTACAGATGTATGGTTTAGGGTGTCTTTTTATCAAATGTTACACATATGAAATCAAAATTACAAGTATATATATATATATATATATATATATATATATATATATGTAAAATGAGTATGTATATAAATATATATATAAATATAAAAGTGAACATTGAAGACAACACTTAGAGGTGACAGGATGTTTCATGCTAGACAAAATTGACAGGTCTCTAAGTGTTGACTTCAATATTCACTTTTATATTTACACACGCTCTATCTCTGATATTGAGCACTTTATCCCATAAATATAGCACACTTAAGACTATATTTCTTCATATATATATATATATATATATATATATATATATATATATATATATATATATATATATATATATATATATATAAATACTTAGAGGCAACAGGCTGTTCCATGCTAGATGCAATCGTCAGGCCTCTAAGTGTTGACTTCAGTGTTTACTTTTATATTTGCACACACTCTATCTCTGATATTGAGCACTTTACCCCATAAATATAGCACACCTTAAGACTATATTTCTTCATATATATATATGTATGTATATATATATATATATATATATATATATGTATGTATGTATATATATATATATATATATATATATATATATATATATATATATATATATGTATGTATATATATATATGTATGTATGTATGTATATATATATATATATATATATATATATGCATGAATATATATATGTATGTATGTATGTATATATATGCAATTTTTATATATATTATATATGCAACCAGAAATAAATCCAAAATTTAAAAATTAATCAGTTTGTCTGATGATAGTAAATACCTTGAAACCAGAGTCACAAACTCACATCAATCCAACTATATATATATATATATATATATATATATATATATATATATATATATATGTATATATATATATATGTATAATATTTTTTTTACATGTTATTTTTTATAGATACAATATATTTAAGTAAATAATATATAAAAAAACCCATAAAAATAACATATAGATAAAAAATTTATTAAATAATTGTCGAGCTTAATCCATTCCATTTACACACACACACACACACACACACACACACACACACACACACACACACACACACACATATATATGATAAGGTGAAGAACAAAGAGGAAATGTTTATCAATTTAACAAGTCTCTTTCCTGACAAATCAACTTTGGTGAGATTCGAACCGGTATCTCATGGTTAGAAAGCATGCCCATATATATATATATATATATATATATATATATATATATATATATACATATATATATATATATGAAATATATGAAAAAAATTTGATTACTTGTATTTTGAAAATTTAAAACCAGGGAATTATCAGATGTCATTGAAATTTTAAGCAATTGTTCATTAACTTTATACAGAATCATTTTTTATTCCTAAGTATTGTGGAAGTATTTTTGGGTAAGTTATATTCATCACCCCTAACTTAACTCATGGCCAGTCCGTATTAGTGAATTTTGGATGTTCTTAATTGTTACATTTTTATAAAGCTAAATCCCCAAATAATTAAAAAAAAATTTATAAGTTTGAACTTATTGAAAATATGGTCCAAAATCTTAAAAAAAAAAAAAAGAATTCAAGAAATCTCAAAAATCCTTTTCTGCATAGAGTACCTAATTTTAATTATATTTTTTGTTTCCACTAAAAAAAAGAAAAAAACTTTGATGTTTATTTGCTTGTGAAAATTTGACACATATTTTCAAAATGTGATTTTAAAACTTTTTCAGATTTGGTCGTTGCTGATCTATCTAATAAAGATTTGTTTGAAGAATTAAAAAATATAAAGATTAATGCCATTTTTGTGTGAACAATTTTTAAAATAATTTATTTTTGTTTTTGACTTTTTATTCTATAGCTAATCAAAAAGTAAGATTTTGAATTATATCCCTTGACAAAAGCCCTTTTCAGTGCTGCCATAAATTATTGAAAGTTTTAACTAATATACAGTAGTCTACTGCTATTAGACAAACCAGTTCACCAAAGTACCCAGTGTACTGCTGGTGGGTGGTGGACCCCAACATTTTGCTCTCGTGCCCTCAATGTTGCACACTTTTTTAGAAATTCCACATCTATTTTACCAATTTCTGGGCCACCTTCTTCATGATAGAAAGAACAAACAATGATCATCAGATGGGTTCCAGTTTGTTTTAATAATTACACCCCTTTTTCACACTTGATTTTGATGATCAAACAGCCCAAATTTTGCAAAATTTTAACACCTTGACCATTTCACACCTAATCTTATTGTATTGGTAATAATTACAAATGATTACTTTATATTTCTATTTCATGCATGATCAAAGAGTTCTTATAATATTGGACTAATTAATTAACATGAATACAAACATTGCAATCAGATACCATGGATGGGGTATAAACAGGAGTACTTTTCTCTGGTTGAACATGTTCAATTTGACTGTCCAACAGTTGACATCAAGAATCTCTCATAAATAAACAAATATAAATAGTGTGTAGTAATTAGGAGTTGCAATCAGGAATTCCCTTTTCCATTTACAATGCCGGATTACTTTCAAACTAGACCATAATGCATTGCAAGAGGAAATACTTTTGAGGATGGTTAAAATTTATTGTATAAAAAATCTGCTGTAAAACATAGAAATAGTTAAAATTTCAGGTAATTTGCTTTTTAAGCCCCGTGCTAAGTATCTAATAAAAATTTCTTGAATAGTTATATTTACATGTAAATTTACATGCTTAATTAAAAAATAACAAGGAAATATTTATAAAATCTACCTTCTTGGAGTTATCAACAATAAAAGTTTGGACTCATTCGTGTCGCAGCAGTCATTACTGGCATTGTTTGCATATATTTGCTGCGGAATAGACATTCACTTGTCTTGATTATTGAACACACACTGATACAAACATCGCCAATAATGGTTGCCATGCCATAGCCAACAATGACGCAAATGAGTCTAAAATGGTAGATTTTATAAAAATTTCTTTGTTATTTTTTAATTCGGCATGTAAATTTAGAATAAAAAATAACTGTTTGGGAAATTTTTATTAGATACTAACTTACTTAAGCAAATTTCCCAAAATTTCTTAAGGAATCATTGGAATAAATTAGTATAATTTTTTGAGGTTCTTTTCAAGCCATTATCTATGGTATATATCGCAAAATAGGGCAAATAGGGCCCAAAAATCAAGTAGTTATTTAACCTCCAATTATGACCTACCCCGCACACACAACACACACCACAATTCACTTGCAGTGCGGGTTGGCCATCTTGGACATCTGCGCTATAGCAGTGGAGTACTGTACTCATGTTAATAGTACGAGGGTCATTCAATAAATAAGGTGAATTTTTCGGTATAAGGACTTCTAGTACAGATAGAAGCTTACTCTTTTTTATTTTTTTTTGTTTTACTTCTTTTTCACATGGATTTAATTTCTTTTGCAGATTAAAAAAAACTTTGAGAGTTTTGGTGATTAACAAAGATGGCTGACCAAGAAGCATGCTCCAGGATTGAACAGCGGTCAGTTATCAAGTTTTTGGTTGCTGAAGGGTGCAAACCAGTTGAAATTTATAGGAGAATGTCAACTGTGTATGGTGCCACATATTTCAGCCAAAAAAATGTCTACAAGTGGGCTAAATTGTTTAAAGAAGGATGGAGCAGTGTTGAGGATAAAGACAGGCGTGGGAGGCCTACAGAAGTGAGGTCTCCTGAGGTGATCAAATCAGTCAATAACATCATTCATTCTGACAGAAGGGTGACAGTGGATGACATTGCAAGGACTTTGAGCTTATCTGTTGGGATCATCAGTCAGAAGGAGTCATCTTGCATCATGACAATGCAAGGCCTCACACAGCAGACCAAACAGTGCAGACCATCAATGAGCTGGGCTGGGAACTGCTCCCTCATCCCCCTTACAGCCAAGACCTTGTCTCTTCAGACTTTCACCTGTTTGGTTCCTTGAAAGCGTTCACGAGAGGCACGAAGTT
The DNA here is from genome assembly GCA_964036315.1 of Acanthosepion esculentum. NCBI lineage: Eukaryota > Metazoa > Mollusca > Cephalopoda > Sepiida > Sepiidae > Acanthosepion > Acanthosepion esculentum. Next base: position 3,242,900 of record OZ038520.1, read on the forward strand.
TAAAAGTGATGATGAAGTCAAAAAGTATTGTGAGCGACTGGCTGAGACATCAGTCCAAAGATTTTTACACTGAGGGAATACGGAAGCTTGTGCACAGATGGGAAAAGTGTGTGACAGTGCTGGGAGACTACGTTGAAAAAAAAAAAGTAAGCTTCTATCTGTATTAGAAGTCCTTATACTGAAAAATTCACCTTATTTATTGAATGACCCTTGTATTTTTATCTGTTTAATAAAGTTTTTGATGTCATTATATGTTAGAAATACAGTAAAGATAAAGAAATTATTTGATTAAGGAGTTAAAACTGACCTGAATATATTTCCTTATGGAACTTTTGTAATTAATGGCCTTTCTTATATTTTTTGATTTATAGAGCAAAATTTTTTTAATTAGTAGAGGGGTTGTAAAATTAAAATTAAACATATGTCAACATGTGAGGACACACCCTGCTGTAATTTTTGTTGTTTTTTGCAAAAAGCAAGTAAAAATATTTTTGCAACATTTAATTAATCATTAAAGTTAGCATTTTTCTTTGAAACAAACATTTGGAACAGATATTAGACTTTGAAGAGATTTTTCAAGTGTTTTAATTTATCATTTGTCAGCATCCATAGAATTCACTTCAATCAAATTGGGCAGAAGTGAGTTTGCTTTTACATTTTTGGATTCAAAAGGTCTAAAATCTTTATTTTATGGACATAAAATAATTTTTATTTTTTATGGATTAACTTTAGGATATTATCTTTCAATTAAAACTACAATTTAACTGTAAAGAAGATATGTAAATTACTTAAAATGTGTTTTTCAGCACTTTTCAAAAGTTCATGGAGGTACCTATATACATATATATATATATATATATATATATATATATATAAAGACAAAAGAAAACTTAATTTAGCCTACAAATAATCTCCTTAGGTACTATATCAAGTTAAATGTGAGGATTTTATTTTTAAACAAGTATTTATATACAAGAGCAAAAATGTTACTTGGTTTTCAAATTTTTTAGGTATGGGAATACTTAGAGGATGACATGCGTCTGCTAAGATAAGTTTACGTTTTTGTTTTTATTCATATTGTCCTTTTACAGATATGCTCTTTCTGAAAGCTTGACACACATACACACACACACACACACACACTATATCTATGAATATATATATATATATATATATATATATATATATATATATATATACACATACACACACATACATACACCCAAGTATAGGATTGGTGTATATGGAATAAATTCCAATAATCAAAAAGTACTATTCTTAAAAGAGTGCTCAATAGAGAGTAGAGCAAATATAATTTATTTGAAAATTATAACATAAATTATATATACATATATATATACATATATAATGTTCTTTTTATAGATACAAATATGTATCTATAAAAAGAATGTATAAACATAAAAAAAATGTCTTAAATAATTGTCAGACATTGTCCATTTCATAATGTATGATGTCATTTGTTTACATTTGTATACGCATTGAGCAGATATGAATGAATGAGTGAAAATCATGGAGGATTGTGTTTAAATACAGTAAAATCGACATTGCTAACCAAACGCTCCTCTGTGGCTGAATCGGTTAAGGCATGTCAAGCTATATGACGGTCCCATATAGGATATAGGTTTGATTCCTGTTGGAGGACAAATATTTTCTATGAAAATTTCTCAGACATTCAGGCCAGTAAATTTTGTTAATACTGTTTATTATAAACAGAGCATTTACTTAAATATTTGTATCTATAAAAAGAATGTATAAACATAAAAAAATGTCTTAAATAATTGTCGGACTTTGTCCATTACATAATATATATATATATATATATATATATATATATATATGTATATATATATGTATATATATATGTAATTTTTACACACAAAAAATTCCTTTTGAGTTCATCTGAACCAGGATGAAAATATCTACATTTCATATAACTCTCTCCGATACAATATCAATACTCATGCTTTTCTCTTCCCCTTCTATTTGCTTTGCATTGTGACACTTTTATTTATTTATTTTTAAATAATAAAGCATTAGAAAATTATTTAGCCTGGATTGCCTGACAATACCGAAAGGTTGAAACCAAGGTAGTGCTATCAGCTGATCTCCTAATTTGTTAATATATATATATATATATATATATATATATATATATATATATATATGTATGGTAAATAATGACTACTGCTACTAATATTACAAAGCTCTTCCATGAATTGAGCACAGTCAGTCATTGGTGTGTTTATTCACAGAGTAAGTATGTAAAAATTCACCTTTCTTTCAACCGTGCGCCGATGACTGATGCGAAATCAGTCAGAGGTTTTAATCCTGGCTTGAAACAATCAGATGTCAAGACACAATGATGAGCTGTGATACAGCAAAACAGTCTGTCTGTGGATGACAATATATATATATATATATATATATATATATATATATATATATATATTATTTTATATATGAAGTACTTACTAGAAAGTACTCAATATCAGCTAACATATTCAGTTGTATATATATATATATATATATATATATATATATATATATGTATTATGTGTGTTTTTTTAAGGGATAAACAGATACAAAATAATGAGAAAAAGTCATGAGAGAGAGAGAGAGAGAGAGAGAGAGAGAGAGAGAGAGAGAGAGAGAGAGAGAGAGAGAGAGAGAGAGAGAGTGAGTGGGCAGAAATTGACTATAGAGTACCCATGAACCTGGTTAACTGTTTTCAGGGAAATGAACAATCGTTGTCTGTCATAATAAAAATCTGATATGATTACATTTCATAAAACAAGTGCCAATCACCTGCATTTTTAAATCCTTCGTTGCTTGTTATTTGTGAGAAATCTTCTGTTTTTAGTGTCTGGGAAAACATGCAGTTGGGAACAATATATATATATATATATATATATATATATATATATATATTTATATATATATATGACAAAGTGGAAAAGTTTACTTGTGACGTGTTTCATCTTTCAGGACTTTATTGGATTAAATTTGTTATGTTAGTATGACTACACATGTACATGAACAAGGGGTGCTGGGAATTTTAGAATTTTTTTTTTATATCTAGCCAAATTCATTTAGAGTCTTTTACATTTTTAAATGAATTTAACTAGATATATAAAAAAAATTAAATAAAAATTCTAAAATACCAACACCCCTCATTTGTGTGCATGTGTAATGTACCAACATAACAAATTTCATCCAATGAAGTCCTGAAGGATGAAATGAGTCACAAGTAAACTTTTTACACTTTGTTATACAATTTCCCCAATACTGTCTTTGATATATAAAAATATATATCGTTATATATATATATATATATATATATATATATATATATACAGTGTAAGCCGGATATAAGAGAAACCCTGATATAAGAGATGGTCCCAAATCAGAGCCTGCGTTAAAAACAAAATAGACCAAACCCGGATAAAAGAGAAACCCGGATATAAGAGACTTATTCTCCGGTCCCGATAACTCTCTTATATCCGGGTTACACTGTATATATATATATTTATATATATATATATATATATATATATATATATATGTATGTATGTATATTGTTGCAAAGATGAGTGACAACAGAATATCTAAGGCCCCCATATAGCGAGCTTGACAGTGGACAAAGAACTGTTGGATAGCCATGGCTCAGAAATAAAGACAAGCTAAAGTAACCTGTCAGCTATCAATGTGCTTCATACTGACTTCAAAGGTGTTCAACTGGACAGAAATAACTGGAGATATTTGTGCTAGAGTGGTATGAGAAATTTCAAAATCAGTCGTATTGACCAGCTAAGAGACAAAAGACAATGGAAAAAAGTATCAGCAAATATTCCTGTGGCTATGTCCCAAGATTCTCCCTGTTGCACAATATGTGGACTTTTATGCAGGCCACTAGTGGGACTGTACAGGTTGATGGGAAGAACTTGATGTATATAAAGTCATTTATATATTTATGAAGTAAGATGAATGTAAATACATCTCTTGATGACAAAATAACAAATCAGATTGCCAAAGCTACAAGTGCATTTGGGAAGTTTGGTCATTGCCTTTGGAATGAGAGAAAATTATCAAATTAGACACCAGAATACGGGTTTATAGGTCAACCATTTTGACCACACTGCTGTACAGTTCAGAATCATAGTCCCCATATCAACCAGTTGGATGTCTTCTACAAAAGTTGTCCCCATGAGATCTGTGGCTATACTTTTGACAATAGGGTGTTCAATGCCGATCTTTTTGCAAAATGCAACATTAGTGGAATCGAGACCTTTCTGAGGCAGTCACAACTTTGCTGGGCTGGTCATGTTGCAAGGATGAGTGACAACAAAATACCTGATGTATAGCCAGTTTGACAGTGGACAAGGGAATGTTGGAGAGCTGTGGCTCTGATATAAAAACAAACTAAAGAGTAACTTCTTAGCTGTCAAATGTACAAACTGAGCAAGTTACCCTGGAGAGAGTTAAACTGGAGATACTTACACCAGAGTAGTATGAGAAATTTTGAAGTCAGTCGTATTGACCAGCTAAGAGACAAAAGACAACAGCAAAAAGTATCAGCAAATATTCCTGTGGCTATGTCCCAAGAACCTTGCTGTTGCACAATACGTGGACTTTTATGCAGGTCAGTAGTGGGTGGATTGGAGTGTCACATACAATACAAACATAAAGAGATTATCAGATCTTCATATGTTGATAATCAATGGGAGAGTCCATTATATATATATATATATATATATATATATATATATATATATATATATGATGGACTCTTCCGTTGAGTTTGATGTATGAGGTTTTGATGACTACCTACTAATTATCTGCATGCCTATGATGGGCATGACTTTTGAGGCCGAATTGAGAATTGCACAAAACACCACAGACAATACAGGAGTATTGCATGCAAGTGCAGCAGGAACACTGTTTTATTTCGCTTTCATGTTTCATGCAGTCGAATAATGCTTATTGCTTGATGGTGCTTTATTCCTGAATAGTAACTGGAACGGTACTCTGATTTCTTCATAGCTACCTCTTCAAAGTTCTTGAATGGAATGGTGACGCAAGAAAGGTTGCTCTTCAGTTCATCTTTATATCTGAGCCAAGGTCTACCAACATTTCTATGACCACTATGGAATTCAATGTAAAAAAGAACTTTTGGTATACGATCATCACTCATCCTTGTCACATGGCCAGTCCAACATATATATCAAAATGCCAGAGTTCAAATAAGCAGATAACTGATAATCAAAACAACAAAAATGAAGATATTTGTCATGGAATAATGATAATGTTTTATGAGAGAATTCCAGATAAAAATGACGGAGAGTGCATCCATTAAAAGATAGTAATCAAAACAACAAAAATGAGGAAAATAGTCATGCAGTGATGGAGCGAGTAAGTAATGAAGAAATCTTAAAGAAAATAAGTAACAAAAGAAAAACATATTCAGAATTTGTATGCATAATGAGAAAGGAGGGTTTAGAAAACATAACCCTCACAGGGCACATTGAGATCAAGAGAGAGATAGGGAAACACAGTGAGAAAACTATCTGAAGAGCCTGTGTGAATGAATGGCGGAATAGTGGTGGTGGTGGTGGTGGTTGTAGGACGTCTAAAAAGGGGAGAAAACTGCTAAGAGCTACAAAGGATAGGAAGTTTTGTAGAGCCATAACTGCCCATAACTTGTAGAGACATGAAACATAGAAGTAGTCATGCAATGAAAACTACTTCACCTGAGAAATCTAGATAACACTAGGAAGGCCAAAGATCATAAATTATTTGTAACATTGATAAAAGTAATATGATAATACAAGTTTTAATTAGTTGCAGAATAATGATGCTAATTAATCTTTAATTTTAGACAGCAATGGAAAGATTGATGAGCATGCTAACCAAAAAAAAAAAAAAAAAAAAACAGTATAAAAGAGCAAAGACACTTGTTTGATTAATTTATCTAACCTGCTAGGATGTTATTCTCCTAAATACTTTATTTGTATAGGCAAAAAGTATTTTTCATTTAGTAATAACCGCCCACTGCATGGACAGATCAAATGACAAATGGTAAATAAACTCTAATCAAATATATAAGGCCTTTCCCCTTCCCTGAAATGAGCTCTCTCAGTCATTGGCATGTTTATTCACAGAATAAGTAGGTAAAAATTCGCTTTTCTTTCATCCATGTGCCAATGGCTTGGAGGATAATCTCCGACTGTTGCTGAATCGGATGTCTAGCCACACTGATGAGCTGTGATATAGTGAAACAGTTTGTCTGAGGATGACAATATGTGTGTGTGTGTGTGTGTGTGTGTGTGTCTAAATATTCTCAGATGGGATGTATGTACAGAAGAGACAAAATGAATAAAAAGAGACAAGAAGAAAAACTATACTTAGCTGACACATTTCGTCCACTTCCTTGATAATGTCTCTCAGAGGACAAAATGAGTCAGCTAAGTATAGTTTTTCCTCTTGTCACTTTTTATTCATATATATATATAGAGAGATATATATGATAGAATATAGTTTTATGGTATGTTATATTTATGGGTTAAAGTAAGTGCTCAATTTTATTAAAGAAAATATGCACTCTCCAGCAGGATTTGAACCTATATATATATATATATATATATATATATATATATATATATGTATATATGTATATATATATATATATATATACATATATATATATATATATATATATATATATATATATATATGTATATATATATATATATATATATATATATATATATATATATATATATATACACGCAAAAGATAATTATCAACAAGTATATTGTGGATAGAGTTTGGTAGGTCTCCATGTTTATTTAAGAGGGACCTAATTGAGCTATGGTCAGAAACATGTATTGTGAGTTTTCTTGTTAGGCATGTTGTAGTGCATCCAATACAATTATTTGTGAATTTTTGATTGATCAGGAACACATTTACTTAAGGGACATGTGAATTTGTGAATAATATTGGTTGTCTGTAATTTGAATTTGTTAGTTGAATTATTATTTTTGAAAATGAGGTTAGCAGTTTTTAATTTTTTATCATAGATAATTAAATTAATTATCTTATTTTTGTCACCTGGAGTTGTATATTTCTTTATAATGTTTCTAAGTGAAAATTCATCTTGCTTATAGTTATCATGCATTTGATTTTTTAAAAAATGTTAATGTTTTTTTTTCTGTATGTTCAGTGTTGCTATTGATTACCACAGAGAGAGAATGTCTAATACAGTGATATATAAGATGGTTTGTAAAACCGTTATTAACTAGCATTTGCTTCATGTTAAGTTCTTTAAAGAAAAGCAGATGAGAGGATGAATTCTTGCGCATTCTCATGAGGAAATATGTCCATACATACACACACACACACACACATATAGACACACATATATATATATATTAACATAAACACACATACACATACACACACACACACACACATATATATATATATATATATATATATATATATACATACACACACACACACACATATATATATATATATATATACAAACATACACTAAAAAATATACACACACATGCACACACAGAGACATGTGTGTGTATATATATATATATATATATATATATATATATATATATATATATATATAATATCTGGATAAAATAAATGAAACAAAATTGGGTGTTTTTTTTATGAAAGTATTTATTTCTGTGTTTTTGTATATATTTATTTATTTAATATTTCAGACCACCTAGGTCTTTCCTCAGAAATCAAATGAGATACTGTGTTTGTGTGTTTGTTTACAGCGTTTGTTTACAGCGTTTGTCGTGAAGCGTGCATGTCACGTGATGTGCAATGCGACTTTGTTTGAATTTTTGGCGGAAGACTGATGATAGTGTCTTAAATGTTGTTTAAAAGGTATTTTGACCATAACTCAAGAAATATTTCTTAAAATATTTTTAACTGTTGAAATATTTATGTAGATTTAAAATATCCACGTGTTTGTTTACCCCTAGTTTATATGTGTCTAATTTTAGAATTCAGTATTTTTCTTTTTTTCTTCTTCGTATGTGTGTTGTACTTAAATTACTGTGTTTGTTTTTAGCCTCTCATTATGCTATATATATATATATATATATATATATATATATATATACATACATACATAATACACACACACACACACACACACACACACACATATATATATATCAATACACACATACATATATATATATATATACACACACATATGTATATTATATATATATATTTATTTATGGATATATATACAAATAATATATAGTATGAACATGCAGCATATATGTAAAATCCACTGATGATGATGATGATGATGATGATGATGATGATCTGGAAAATATCTAGACATTGTGAGAACACTGAAAAATATCTGTCCAAAGATGATGATGGTGCCCATCCCATCATTGTTGTAGGATTTGGAATGATTCCAAAGATACCTTAAGGCTGGATGAACTGTGAATCAGAGAAAGTATAGCGAATATCCAGACAATGGCATTATTGAAAGCATCTCGAATACTGAAAAGAGTATTGGAGTGTTAAAGAGACTTGCTATCACTTTGTCTTCAATGCAATCAAACAGTTTAAGAAATCATTTATTGAACAAAGTAACGAATAATAACAAAACAAAAGTCATTGAAACAAAGCAAGTTCAGTCGACTATTGATGACAATTCCAGAACAACGTAACTATAAACAATTTTTTCTATCCTCTGTAACTGGTGTAAACAATGAAGTTAGAATAAAAAGTTAAATATAACATATATTTCTTTCTCCATTTTTTTCCCTTTCTATATTTTAATTTAAAAACACCAAGATATTCAATAAGAAAAACTTTATCATTGGCTGTAAATTACGATATTGTCATGTTTTGAAAAGAAGATATACCATTCTCCTTTATATATTTTGTTACAAAAGTTGATTATAGAAGTATTTATGACAGAATATTTAATAATGTGAGTCAAAAAGTAAATGCCAAAAGAATACAAAACAGAAAATGATGTCATGATATTTTACAAATGATCACTACTTGTTCATTTCTATGAAGTTGTTTCCTTTACAGAATACAAATTCTGTTTTCTTTCCTTTTTGGTTCTCTTTTGGAAAATGAAATGAAAGAGAATCAAAGAACTTGACTCACCCAACCCACTACATCCAGTTTTGAAATTGCAAAAAACACCACTAAAAGAGGAAGTATTTTTATACAGCACAAAGAGGGTCAGAGGTCATGAAATGTTGCTCTGGTATATGCTAATTGGGCCTTAAATATTAAGTTTAACTTTGCTTTACAAAAGAAGGCCACAAACAACTAAACAAATCAGTATTTTGGGAAGTTATTAGTATTTTTGATAACAAGACATGGGCAGGGCAAAAGAGAGTGTGTATGAAGAAAATTATGGATGACTAATTCTTCATCTGTTAACAATTTTGAATCTTTTTAATTAATTCATAACAGTAATAATAGAAACATGACTCAATATTTGATTAATAATCAAGTCTCTTTGATTTTGTTAATATTTCCATGTTTATTGCCATCATCCTCATAACATTATCTACATATAGAAAGGATGAAAGCTATTGTGAAAAACATCCTTGTAGCTAATCAATATTTGATTAACAATCAAGTCTTCTTGATTTAGGTAATATTTCCATGTTTATTGCCATCATCCTCATAACATTATCTACATGTAGAAAGGATGAAAGCAACTATGAAAAACATCCTTGTAGCTAATCAATATTTGATTAACAATCAAGTCTCTTTGATTTGGTTAATATTTCCATGTTTATTGCCATCATCCTCATAACATTATCTACATGTAGAAAGGATGAAAGCAACTATGAAAAACATCCTTGTAGCTAATCAATATTTGATTAACAATCAAGTCTCCTTGATTTGGTTAATATTTCCATGTTTATTGCCATCATCCTCATAACATTATCTACATGTAGAAAGGATGAAAGCAACTGTGAAAAACATCCCTGTAGCTAATCAATATTTGATTAACAATCAAGTCTCCTTGATTTGGTTAATATTTCCATGTTTATTGCCATCATCCTCATAACATTATCTACATGTAGAAAGGATGAAAGCAACTGTGAAAAACATCCTTGTAGCTAATCAATATTTGATTAACAATCAAGTCTCCTTGATTTGGTTAATATTTCCATGTTTATTGCCATCATCCTCATAACATTATCTACATGTAGAAAGGATGAAAGCAACTGTGAAAAACATCCTTGTAGCTAATCAATATTTGATTAACAATCAAGTCTCCTTGATTTGGTTAATATTTCCATGTTTATTGCCATCATCCTCATAACATTATCTACATGTAGAAAGGATGAAAGCAACTGTGAAAAACATCCTTGTAGCTAATCAATATTTGATTAACAATCAAGTCTCCTTGATTTGGTTAATATTTCCATGTTTATTGCCATCATCCTCATAACATTATCAACATCTAGAAAGGATGAAAGCTATTGTGAAAAACATCCTTGGAGCTAATCAATATTTGATTAATAATCAAGTCTCTTTGATTTTGTTAATATTTCCATGTTTATTGCCATCATCCTCATAACATTATCTACATGTAGAAAGGATGAAAGCAACTATGAAAAACATCCCTGTAGCTAATCAATATTTGATTAACAATCAAGTCTCCTTGATTTGGTTAATATTTCCATGTTTATTGCCATCATCCTCATAACATTATCTACATGTAGAAAGGGTGAAAGCAACTGTGAAAAACATCCTTGTAGCTAATCAATATTTGATTAACAATCAAGTCTCCTTGATTTTGTTAATATTTCCATGTTTATTGCCATCATCCTCATAACATTATCTACATGTAGAAAGGATGAAAGCAACTGTGAAAAACATCCTTGTAGCTAATCAATATTTGATTAAAAATCAAGTCTCCTTGATTTGGTTAATATTTCCATGTTTATTGCCATCATCCTCATAACATTATCTACATGTAGAAAGGATGAAAGCAACTATGAAAAACATCCTTGTAGCTAATCAATATTTGATTAACAATCAAGTCTCCTTGATTTGGTTAATATTTCCATGTTTATTGCCATCATCCTCATAACATTATCTACATGTAGAAAGGATGAAAGCAACTATGAAAAACATACTTGTAGCTAATCAATATTTGATTAACAATCAAGTCTCCTTGATTTGGTTAATATTTCCATGTTTATTGCCATCATCCTCATAACATTATCTACATGTAGAAAGGATGAAAGCAACTATGAAAAACATCCCTGTAGCTAATCAATATTTGATTAACAATCAAGTCTCCTTGATTTGGTTAATATTTCCATGTTTATTGCCATCATCCTCATAACATTATCTACATGTAGAAAGGATGAAAGCAACTGTGAAAAACATCCTTGTAGCTAATCAATATTTGATTAACAATCAAGTCTCCTTGATTTGGTTAATATTTCCATGTTTATTGCCATCATCCTCATAACATTATCTACATGTAGAAAGGATGAAAGCAACTGTGAAAAACATCCTTGTAGCTAATCAATATTTGATTAACAATCAAGTCTCCTTGATTTGGTTAATATTTCCATGTTTATTGCCATCATCCTCATAACATTATCTACATGTAGAAAGGATGAAAGCAACTATGAAAAACATCCCTGTAGCTAATCAATATTTGATTAACAATCAAGTCTCCTTGATTTGGTTAATATTTCCATGTTTATTGCCATCATCCTCATAACATTATCTACATGTAGAAAGGATGAAAGCAACTGTGAAAAACATCCTTGTAGCTAATCAATATTTGATTAACAATCAAGTCTCCTTGATTTGGTTAATATTTCCATGTTTATTGCCATCATCCTCATAACATTATCTACATGTAGAAAGGATGAAAGCAACTATGAAAAACATCCCTGTAGCTAATCAATATTTGATTAACAATCAAGTCTCCTTGATTTGGTTAATATTTCCATGTTTATTGCCATCATCCTCATAACATTATCTACATGTAGAAAGGATGAAAGCAACTGTGAAAAACATCCTTGTAGCTAATCAATATTTGATTAACAATCAAGTCTCCTTGATTTGGTTAATATTTCCATGTTTATTGCCATCATCCTCATAACATTATCTACATGTAGAAAGGATGAAAGCAACTATGAAAAACATCCCTGTAGCTAATCAATATTTGATTAACAATCAAGTCTCCTTGATTTGGTTAATATTTCCATGTTTATTGCCATCATCCTCATAACATTATCTACATGTAGAAAGGATGAAAGCAACTGTGAAAAACATCCTTGTAGCTAATCAATATTTGATTAACAATCAAGTCTCCTTGATTTGGTTAATATTTCCATGTTTATTGCCATCATCCTCATAACATTATCTACATGTAGAAAGGATGAAAGCAACTGTGAAAAACATCCTTGTAGCTAATCAATATTTGATTAACAATCAAGTCTCCTTGATTTGGTTAATATTTCCATGTTTATTGCCATCATCCTCATAACATTATCTACATATAGAAAGGATGAAAGCTATTGTGAAAAACATCCTTGTAGCTAATCAATATTTGATTAACAATCAAGTCTTCTTGATTTAGGTAATATTTCCATGTTTATTGCCATCATCCTCATAACATTATCTACATGTAGAAAGGATGAAAGCAACTATGAAAAACATCCTTGTAGCTAATCAATATTTGATTAACAATCAAGTCTCTTTGATTTGGTTAATATTTCCATGTTTATTGCCATCATCCTCATAACATTATCTACATGTAGAAAGGATGAAAGCAACTATGAAAAACATCCTTGTAGCTAATCAATATTTGATTAACAATCAAGTCTCCTTGATTTGGTTAATATTTCCATGTTTATTGCCATCATCCTCATAACATTATCTACATGTAGAAAGGATGAAAGCAACTGTGAAAAACATCCCTGTAGCTAATCAATATTTGATTAACAATCAAGTCTCCTTGATTTGGTTAATATTTCCATGTTTATTGCCATCATCCTCATAACATTATCTACATGTAGAAAGGATGAAAGCAACTGTGAAAAACATCCTTGTAGCTAATCAATATTTGATTAACAATCAAGTCTCCTTGATTTGGTTAATATTTCCATGTTTATTGCCATCATCCTCATAACATTATCTACATGTAGAAAGGATGAAAGCAACTGTGAAAAACATCCTTGTAGCTAATCAATATTTGATTAACAATCAAGTCTCCTTGATTTGGTTAATATTTCCATGTTTATTGCCATCATCCTCATAACATTATCTACATGTAGAAAGGATGAAAGCAACTGTGAAAAACATCCTTGTAGCTAATCAATATTTGATTAACAATCAAGTCTCCTTGATTTGGTTAATATTTCCATGTTTATTGCCATCATCCTCATAACATTATCAACATCTAGAAAGGATGAAAGCTATTGTGAAAAACATCCTTGGAGCTAATCAATATTTGATTAATAATCAAGTCTCTTTGATTTTGTTAATATTTCCATGTTTATTGCCATCATCCTCATAACATTATCTACATGTAGAAAGGATGAAAGCAACTATGAAAAACATCCCTGTAGCTAATCAATATTTGATTAACAATCAAGTCTCCTTGATTTGGTTAATATTTCCATGTTTATTGCCATCATCCTCATAACATTATCTACATGTAGAAAGGGTGAAAGCAACTGTGAAAAACATCCTTGTAGCTAATCAATATTTGATTAACAATCAAGTCTCCTTGATTTTGTTAATATTTCCATGTTTATTGCCATCATCCTCATAACATTATCTACATGTAGAAAGGATGAAAGCAACTGTGAAAAACATCCTTGTAGCTAATCAATATTTGATTAAAAATCAAGTCTCCTTGATTTGGTTAATATTTCCATGTTTATTGCCATCATCCTCATAACATTATCTACATGTAGAAAGGATGAAAGCAACTATGAAAAACATCCTTGTAGCTAATCAATATTTGATTAACAATCAAGTCTCCTTGATTTGGTTAATATTTCCATGTTTATTGCCATCATCCTCATAACATTATCTACATGTAGAAAGGATGAAAGCAACTATGAAAAACATACTTGTAGCTAATCAATATTTGATTAACAATCAAGTCTCCTTGATTTGGTTAATATTTCCATGTTTATTGCCATCATCCTCATAACATTATCTACATGTAGAAAGGATGAAAGCAACTATGAAAAACATCCCTGTAGCTAATCAATATTTGATTAACAATCAAGTCTCCTTGATTTGGTTAATATTTCCATGTTTATTGCCATCATCCTCATAACATTATCTACATGTAGAAAGGATGAAAGCAACTGTGAAAAACATCCTTGTAGCTAATCAATATTTGATTAACAATCAAGTCTCCTTGATTTGGTTAATATTTCCATGTTTATTGCCATCATCCTCATAACATTATCTACATGTAGAAAGGATGAAAGCAACTGTGAAAAACATCCTTGTAGCTAATCAATATTTGATTAACAATCAAGTCTCCTTGATTTGGTTAATATTTCAATGTTTATTGCCATCATCCTCAAAACATTATCTACATGTAGAAAGGATGAAAGCAACTATGAAAAACATCCTTGTAGCTAATCAATATTTGATTAACAATCAAGTCTCCTTGATTTGGTTAATATTTCCATGTTTATTGCCATCATCCTCATAACATTATCTACATGTAGAAAGGATGAAAGCAACTATGAAAAACATCCTTGTGGCTAATCAATATTTGATTAACAATCAAGTCTCCTTGATTTGGTTAATATTTCCATGTTTATTGCCATCATCCTCATAACATTATCTACATGTAGAAAGGATGAAAGCAACTGTGAAAAACATCCTTGTAGCTAATCAATATTTGATTAACAATCAAGTCTCCTTGATTTGGTTAATATTTCCATGTTTATTGCCATCATCCTCAAAACATTATCTACATGTAGAAAGGATGAAAGCAACTATGAAAAACATCCTTGTAGCTAATCAATATTTGATTAACAATCAAGTCTCCTTGATTTGGTTAATATTTCAATGTTTATTGCCATCATCCTCAAAACATTATCTACATGTAGAAAGGATGAAAGCAACTATGAAAAACATCCTTGTGGCTAATCAATATTTGATTAACAATCAAGTCTCCTTGATTTGGTTAATATTTCCATGTTTATTGCCATCATCCTCATAACATTATCTACATGTAGAAAGGATGAAAGCAACTGTGAAAAACATCCTTGTAGCTAATCAATATTTGATTAACAATCAAGTCTCCTTGATTTGGTTAATATTTCCATGTTTATTGCCATCATCCTCATAACATTATCTACATGTAGAAAGGATGAAAGCAACTGTGAAAAACATCCTTGTAGCTAATCAATATTTGATTAACAATCAAGTCTCCTTGATTTGGTTAATATTTCAATGTTTATTGCCATCATCCTCAAAACATTATCTACATGTAGAAAGGATGAAAGCAACTATGAAAAACATCCTTGTAGCTAATCAATATTTGATTAACAATCAAGTCTCCTTGATTTGGTTAATATTTCCATGTTTATTGCCATCATCCTCATAACATTATCTACATGTAGAAAGGATGAAAGCAACTATGAAAAACATCCTTGTGGCTAATCAATATTTGATTAACAATCAAGTCTCCTTGATTTGGTTAATATTTCCATGTTTATTGCCATCATCCTCATAACATTATCTACATGTAGAAAGGATGAAAGCAACTGTGAAAAACATCCTTGTAGCTAATCAATATTTGATTAACAATCAAGTCTCCTTGATTTGGTTAATATTTCCATGTTTATTGCCATCATCCTCAAAACATTATCTACATGTAGAAAGGATGAAAGCAACTATGAAAAACATGCCTTGTAGCTAATCAATATTTGATTAACAATCAAGTCTCCTTGATTTGGTTAATATTTCCATGTTTATTGCCATCATCCTCATAACATTATCTACATGTAGAAAGGATGAAAGCAACTGTGAAAAACATCCTTGTAGCTAATCAATATTTGATTAACAATCAAGTCTCCTTGATTTGGTTAATATTTCCATGTTTATTGCCATCATCCTCATAACATTATCTACATGTAGAAAGGATGAAAGCAACTGTGAAAAACATCCTTGTAGCTAATCAATATTTGATTAACAATCAAGTCTCCTTGATTTGGTTAATATTTCCATGTTTATTGCCATCATCCTCAAAACATTATCTACATGTAGAAAGGATGAAAGCAACTATGAAAAACATCCTTGTAGCTAATCAATATTTGATTAACAATCAAGTCTCCTTGATTTGGTTAATATTTCCATGTTTATTGCCATCATCCTCATAACATTATCTACATGTAGAAAGGATGAAAGCAACTGTGAAAAACATCCTTGTAGCTAATCAATATTTGATTAACAATCAAGTCTCCTTGATTTGGTTAATATTTCCATGTTTATTGCCATCATCCTCATAACATTATCTACATGTAGAAAGGATGAAAGCAACTGTGAAAAACATCCTTGTAGCTAATCAATATTTGATTAACACATTCTACATGTAGAAAGGATGAAAGCAACTATGAAAAACATCCTTGTAGCTAATCAATATTTGATTAACAATCAAGTCTCCTTGATTTGGTTAATATTTCCATGTTTATTGCCATCATCCTCATAACATTATCTACATGTAGAAAGGATGAAAGCAACTGTGAAAAACATCCTTGTAGCTAATCAATATTTGATTAACAATCAAGTCTCCTTGATTTGGTTAATATTTCCATGTTTATTGCCATCATCCTCATAACATTATCTACATGTAGAAAGGATGAAAGCAACTGTGAAAAACATCCTTGTAGCTAATCAATATTTGATTAACAATCAAGTCTCCTTGATTTGGTTAATATTTCCATGTTTATTGCCATCATCCTCATAACATTATCTACATGTAGAAAGGATGAAAGCAACTGTGAAAAATATCCTTGTAGCTAATCAATATTTGATTAACAATCAAGTCTCCTTGATTTGGTTAATATTTCCATGTTTATTGCCATCATCCTCATAACATTATCTACATGTAGAAAGGATGAAAGCAACTGTGAAAAACATCCTTGTAGCTAATCAATATTTGATTAACAATCAAGTCTCCTTGATTTGGTTAATATTTCCATGTTTATTGCCATCATCCTCATAACATTATCTACATGTAGAAAGGATGAAAGCAACTATGAAAAACATCCTTGGAGCTAATCAATATTTGATTAACAATCAAGTCTCCTTGATTTGGTTAATATTTCCATGTTTATTGCCATCATCCTCATAACATTATCTACATGTAGAAAGGATGAAAGCAACTGTGAAAAACATCCTTGTAGCTAATCAATATTTGATTAACAATCAAGTCTCCTTGATTTGGTTAATATTTCCATGTTTATTGCCATCATCCTCATAACATTATCTACATCTAGAAAGGATGAAAGCAACTATGAAAAACATCCTTGGAGCTAATCAATATTTGATTAACAATCAAGTCTCCTTGATTTGGTTAATATTTCCATGTTTATTGCCATCATCCTCATAACATTATCTACATGTAGAAAGGATGAAAGCAACTGTGAAAAACATCCTTGTAGCTAATCAATATTTGATTAACAATCAAGTCTCCTTGATTTGGTTAATATTTCCATGTTTATTGCCATCATCCTCATAACATTATCTACATGTAGAAAGGATGAAAGCAACTGTGAAAAACATCCTTGTAGCTAATCAATATTTGATTAACAATCAAGTCTCCTTGATTTGGTTAATATTTCCATGTTTATTGCCATCATCCTCATAACATTATCTACATGTAGAAAGGATGAAAGCAACTGTGAAAAACATCCTTGTAGCTAATCAATATTTGATTAACAATAAAGTCTCCTTGATTTGGTTAATATTTCCATGTTTATTGCCATCATCCTCATAACATTATCTACATGTAGAAAGGATGAAAGCAACTGTGAAAAACATCCTTGTAGCTAATCAATATTTGATTAACAATCAAGTCTCCTTGATTTGGTTAATATTTCCATGTTTATTGCCATCATCCTCATAACATTATCTACATGTAGAAAGGATGAAAGCAACTGTGAAAAACATCCTTGTAGCTAATCAATATTTGATTAACAATCAAGTCTCCTTGATTTGGTTAATATTTCCATGTTTATTGCCATCATCCTCATAACATTATCTACATGTAGAAAGGATGAAAGCAACTATGAAAAACATCCTTGTAGCTAATCAATATTTGATTAACAATCAAGTCTCCTTGATTTGGTTAATATTTCCATGTTTATTGCCATCATCCTCATAACATTATCTACATGTAGAAAGGATGAAAGCAACTGTGAAAAACATCCTTGTAGCTAATCAATATTTGATTAACAATCAAGTCTCCTTGATTTGGTTAATATTTCCATGTTTATTGCCATCATCCTCATAACATTATCTACATGTAGAAAGGATGAAAGCAACTATGAAAAACATCCTTGTAGCTAATCAATATTTGATTAACAATCAAGTCTCCTTGATTTGGTTAATATTTCCATGTTTATTGCCATCATCCTCATAACATTATCTACATGTAGAAAGGATGAAAGCAACTGTGAAAAACATCCTTGTAGCTAATCAATATTTGATTAACAATCAAGTCTCCTTGATTTGGTTAATATTTCCATGTTTATTGCCATCATCCTCATAACATTATCTACATGTAGAAAGGATGAAAGCAACTGTGAAAAACATCCTTGTAGCTAATCAATATTTGATTAACAATAAAGTCTCCTTGATTTGGTTAATATTTCCATGTTTATTGCCATCATCCTCATAACATTATCTACATGTAGAAAGGATGAAAGCTATTGTGAAAAACATCCTTGGAGCTAATCAATATTTGATTAACAATCAAGTCTCCTTGATTTAGGTAATATTTCCATGTTTATTGCCATCATCCTCATAACATTATCTACATGTAGAAAGGATGAAAGCAACTATGAAAAACATCCTTGTAGCTAATCAATATTTGATTAACAATCAAGTCTCTTTGATTTGGTTAATATTTCCATGTTTATTGCCATCATCCTCATAACATTATCTACATGTAGAAAGGATGAAAGCAACTATGAAAAACATCCCTGTAGCTAATCAATATCTGATTAACAATCAAGTCTCCTTGATTTGGTTAATATTTCCATGTTTATTGCCATCATCCTCATAACATTATCTACATGTAGAAAGGATGAAAGCAACTGTGAAAAACATCCTTGTAGCTAATCAATATTTGATTAACAATCAAGTCTCCTTGATTTGGTTAATATTTCCATGTTTATTGCCATCATCCTCATAACATTATCTACATATAGAAAGGATGAAAGCTATTGTGAAAAACATCCTTGGAGCTAATCAATATTTGATTAACAATCAAGTCTTCTTGATTTAGGTAATATTTCCATGTTTATTGCCATCATCCTCATAACATTATCTACATGTAGAAAGGATGAAAGCAACTATGAAAAACATCCTTGTAGCTAATCAATATTTGATTAACAATCAAGTCTCTTTGATTTGGTTAATATTTCCATGTTTATTGCCATCATCCTCATAACATTATCTACATGTAGAAAGGATGAAAGCAACTATGAAAAACATCCCTGTAGCTAATCAATATTTGATTAACAATCAAGTCTCCTTGATTTGGTTAATATTTCCATGTTTATTGCCATCATCCTCATAACATTATCTACATGTAGAAAGGATGAATGCAACTGTGAAATACATCCTTGTAGCTAATCAATATTTGATTAACAATCAAGTCTCCTTGATTTGGTTAATATTTCCATGTTTATTGCCATCATCCTCATAACATTATCTACATGTAGAAAGGATGAAAGCAACTATGAAAAACATCCTTGGAGCTAATCAATATTTGATTAACAATCAAGTCTCCTTGATTTAGGTAATATTTCCATGTTTATTGCCATCATCCTCATAACATTATCTACATGTAGAAAGGATGAAAGCAACTGTGAAAAACATCCTTGTAGCTAATCAATATTTGATTAACAATCAAGTCTCCTTGATTTGGTTAATATTTCCATGTTTATTGCCATCATCCTCATAACATTATCTACATGTAGAAAGGATGAATGCAACTGTGAAATACATCCTTGTAGCTAATCAATATTTGATTAACAATCAAGTCTCCTTGATTTGGTTAATATTTCCATGTTTATTGCCATCATCCTCATAACATTATCTACATGTAGAAAGGATGAAAGCAACTATGAAAAACATCCTTGGAGCTAATCAATATTTGATTAACAATCAAGTCTCCTTGATTTGGTTAATATTTCCATGTTTATTGCCATCATCCTCATAACATTATCTACATCTAGAAAGGATGAAAGCAACTATGAAAAACATCCTTGGAGCTAATCAATATTTGATTAACAATCAAGTCTCCTTGATTTGGTTAATATTTCCATGTTTATTGCCATCATCCATTAACAATCAAGTCTCCTTGATTTGGTTAATATTTCCATGTTTATTGCCATCATCCTCATAACATTATCTACATGTAGAAAGGATGAAAGCAACTGTGAAAAACATCCTTGTAGCTAATCAATATTTGATTAACAATCAAGTCTCCTTGATTTGGTTAATATTTCCATGTTTATTGCCATCATCCTCATAACATTATCTACATCTAGAAAGGATGAAAGCAACTATGAAAAACATCCTTGGAGCTAATCAATATTTGATTAACAATCAAGTCTCCTTGATTTGGTTAATATTTCCATGTTTATTGCCATCATCCTCATAACATTATCTACATGTAGAAAGGATGAAAGCAACTGTGAAAAACATCCTTGTAGCTAATCAATATTTGATTAACAATCAAGTCTCCTTGATTTGGTTAATATTTCCATGTTTATTGCCATCATCCTCATAACATTATCTACATGTAGAAAGGATGAAAGCAACTGTGAAAAACATCCTTGTAGCTAATCAATATTTGATTAACAATCAAGTCTCCTTGATTTGGTTAATATTTCCATGTTTATTGCCATCATCCTCATAACATTATCTACATGTAGAAAGGATGAAAGCAACTGTGAAAAACATCCTTGTAGCTAATCAATATTTGATTAACAATAAAGTCTCCTTGATTTGGTTAATATTTCCATGTTTATTGCCATCATCCTCATAACATTATCTACATGTAGAAAGGATGAAAGCAACTGTGAAAAACATCCTTGTAGCTAATCAATATTTGATTAACAATCAAGTCTCCTTGATTTGGTTAATATTTCCATGTTTATTGCCATCATCCTCATAACATTATCTACATGTAGAAAGGATGAAAGCAACTGTGAAAAACATCCTTGTAGCTAATCAATATTTGATTAACAATCAAGTCTCCTTGATTTGGTTAATATTTCCATGTTTATTGCCATCATCCTCATAACATTATCTACATGTAGAAAGGATGAAAGCAACTATGAAAAACATCCTTGTAGCTAATCAATATTTGATTAACAATCAAGTCTCCTTGATTTGGTTAATATTTCCATGTTTATTGCCATCATCCTCATAACATTATCTACATGTAGAAAGGATGAAAGCAACTGTGAAAAACATCCTTGTAGCTAATCAATATTTGATTAACAATCAAGTCTCCTTGATTTGGTTAATATTTCCATGTTTATTGCCATCATCCTCATAACATTATCTACATGTAGAAAGGATGAAAGCAACTATGAAAAACATCCTTGTAGCTAATCAATATTTGATTAACAATCAAGTCTCCTTGATTTGGTTAATATTTCCATGTTTATTGCCATCATCCTCATAACATTATCTACATGTAGAAAGGATGAAAGCAA
This sequence comes from Acanthosepion esculentum, assembly GCA_964036315.1. Taxonomy (NCBI): domain Eukaryota; kingdom Metazoa; phylum Mollusca; class Cephalopoda; order Sepiida; family Sepiidae; genus Acanthosepion; species Acanthosepion esculentum. The sequence goes on from OZ038520.1 coordinate 3,264,916, forward strand.
CTGTGAAAAACATCCTTGTAGCTAATCAATATTTGATTAACAATCAAGTCTCCTTGATTTGGTTAATATTTCCATGTTTATTGCCATCATCCTCATAACATTATCTACATGTAGAAAGGATGAAAGCAACTGTGAAAAACATCCTTGTAGCTAATCAATATTTGATTAACAATAAAGTCTCCTTGATTTGGTTAATATTTCCATGTTTATTGCCATCATCCTCATAACATTATCTACATGTAGAAAGGATGAAAGCTATTGTGAAAAACATCCTTGGAGCTAATCAATATTTGATTAACAATCAAGTCTCCTTGATTTAGGTAATATTTCCATGTTTATTGCCATCATCCTCATAACATTATCTACATGTAGAAAGGATGAAAGCAACTATGAAAAACATCCTTGTAGCTAATCAATATTTGATTAACAATCAAGTCTCTTTGATTTGGTTAATATTTCCATGTTTATTGCCATCATCCTCATAACATTATCTACATGTAGAAAGGATGAAAGCAACTATGAAAAACATCCCTGTAGCTAATCAATATCTGATTAACAATCAAGTCTCCTTGATTTGGTTAATATTTCCATGTTTATTGCCATCATCCTCATAACATTATCTACATGTAGAAAGGATGAAAGCAACTGTGAAAAACATCCTTGTAGCTAATCAATATTTGATTAACAATCAAGTCTCCTTGATTTGGTTAATATTTCCATGTTTATTGCCATCATCCTCATAACATTATCTACATATAGAAAGGATGAAAGCTATTGTGAAAAACATCCTTGGAGCTAATCAATATTTGATTAACAATCAAGTCTTCTTGATTTAGGTAATATTTCCATGTTTATTGCCATCATCCTCATAACATTATCTACATGTAGAAAGGATGAAAGCAACTATGAAAAACATCCTTGTAGCTAATCAATATTTGATTAACAATCAAGTCTCTTTGATTTGGTTAATATTTCCATGTTTATTGCCATCATCCTCATAACATTATCTACATGTAGAAAGGATGAAAGCAACTATGAAAAACATCCCTGTAGCTAATCAATATTTGATTAACAATCAAGTCTCCTTGATTTGGTTAATATTTCCATGTTTATTGCCATCATCCTCATAACATTATCTACATGTAGAAAGGATGAATGCAACTGTGAAATACATCCTTGTAGCTAATCAATATTTGATTAACAATCAAGTCTCCTTGATTTGGTTAATATTTCCATGTTTATTGCCATCATCCTCATAACATTATCTACATGTAGAAAGGATGAAAGCAACTATGAAAAACATCCTTGGAGCTAATCAATATTTGATTAACAATCAAGTCTCCTTGATTTAGGTAATATTTCCATGTTTATTGCCATCATCCTCATAACATTATCTACATGTAGAAAGGATGAAAGCAACTGTGAAAAACATCCTTGTAGCTAATCAATATTTGATTAACAATCAAGTCTCCTTGATTTGGTTAATATTTCCATGTTTATTGCCATCATCCTCATAACATTATCTACATGTAGAAAGGATGAATGCAACTGTGAAATACATCCTTGTAGCTAATCAATATTTGATTAACAATCAAGTCTCCTTGATTTGGTTAATATTTCCATGTTTATTGCCATCATCCTCATAACATTATCTACATGTAGAAAGGATGAAAGCAACTATGAAAAACATCCTTGGAGCTAATCAATATTTGATTAACAATCAAGTCTCCTTGATTTAGGTAATATTTCCATGTTTATTGCCATCATCCTCATAACATTATCTACATGTAGAAAGGATGAAAGCAACTGTGAAAAACATCCTTGTAGCTAATCAATATTTGATTAACAATCAAGTCTCCTTGATTTGGTTAATATTTCCATGTTTATTGCCATCATCCTCATAACATTATCTACATGTAGAAAGGATGAAAGCTATTGTGAAAAACATCCTTGGAGCTAATCAATATTTGATTAACAATCAAGTCTCCTTGATTTAGGTAATATTTCCATGTTTATTGCCATCATCCTCATAACATTATCTACATGTAGAAAGGATGAAAGCAACTATGAAAAACATCCTTGTAGCTAATCAATATTTGATTAACAATCAAGTCTCTTTGATTTGGTTAATATTTCCATGTTTATTGCCATCATCCTCATAACATTATCTACATGTAGAAAGGATGAAAGCAACTGTGAAAAACATCCTTGTAGCTAATCAATATTTGATTAACAATCAAGTCTCTTTGATTTGGTTAATATTTCCATGTTTATTGCCATCATCCTCATAACATTATCTACATGTAGAAAGGATGAAAGCTATTGTGAAAAACATCCTTGGAGCTAATCAATATTTGATTAACAATCAAGTCTTCTTGATTTAGGTAATATTTCCATGTTTATTGCCATCATCCTTATAACATTATCTACATCTAGAAAAGATGAAAGCAACTATGACAAACATCCTTGTAGCTAATCAATATTCGATTAACAATCAAGTCTCCTTGATTTGGTTAATATTTCCATGTTTATTGCCATCATCCTCATAACATTATCTACATGTAGAAAGGATGAAAGCTATTGTGAAAAACATCCTTGGAGCTAATCAATATTTGATTAACAATCAAGTCTCCTTGATTTAGGTAATATTTCCATGTTTATTGCCATCATCCTCATAACATTATCTACATGTAGAAAGGATGAAAGCAACTATGACAAACATCCTTGTAGCTAATCAATATTCGATTAACAATCAAGTCTCCTTGATTTGGTTAATATTTCCATGTTTATTGCCATCATCCTCATAACATTATCTACATGTAGAAAGGATGAAAGCAACTATGAAAAACATCCTTGTAGCTAATCAATATTTGATTAACAATCAAGTCTCTTTGATTTGGTTAATATTTCCATGTTTATTGCCATCATCCTCATAACATTATCTACATGTAGAAAGGATGAAAGCTATTGTGAAAAACATCCTTGGAGCTAATCAATATTTGATTAACAATCAAGTCTTCTTGATTTAGGTAATATTTCCATGTTTATTGCCATCATCCTCATAACATTATCTACATGTAGAAAGGATGAAAGCAACTGTGAAAAACATCCTTGTAGCTAATCAATATTTGATTAACAATCAAGTCTCTTTGATTTGGTTAATATTTCCATGTTTATTGCCATCATCCTCATAACATTATCTACATGTAGAAAGGATGAAAGCAACTATGAAAAACATCCTTGTGGCTAATCAATATTTGATTAACAATCAAGTCTCCTTGATTTGGTTAATATTTCCATGTTTATTGCCATCATCCTCATAACATTATCTACATGTAGAAAGGATGAAAGCAACTGTGAAAAACATCCTTGTAGCTAATCAATATTTGATTAACAATCAAGTCTCCTTGATTTGGTTAATATTTCCATGTTTATTGCCATCATCCTCAAAACATTATCTACATGTAGAAAGGATGAAAGCAACTATGAAAAACATCCTTGTAGCTAATCAATATTTGATTAACAATCAAGTCTCCTTGATTTGGTTAATATTTCAATGTTTATTGCCATCATCCTCAAAACATTATCTACATGTAGAAAGGATGAAAGCAACTATGAAAAACATCCTTGTGGCTAATCAATATTTGATTAACAATCAAGTCTCCTTGATTTGGTTAATATTTCCATGTTTATTGCCATCATCCTCATAACATTATCTACATGTAGAAAGGATGAAAGCAACTGTGAAAAACATCCTTGTAGCTAATCAATATTTGATTAACAATCAAGTCTCCTTGATTTGGTTAATATTTCCATGTTTATTGCCATCATCCTCATAACATTATCTACATGTAGAAAGGATGAAAGCAACTGTGAAAAACATCCTTGTAGCTAATCAATATTTGATTAACAATCAAGTCTCCTTGATTTGGTTAATATTTCAATGTTTATTGCCATCATCCTCAAAACATTATCTACATGTAGAAAGGATGAAAGCAACTATGAAAAACATCCTTGTAGCTAATCAATATTTGATTAACAATCAAGTCTCCTTGATTTGGTTAATATTTCCATGTTTATTGCCATCATCCTCATAACATTATCTACATGTAGAAAGGATGAAAGCAACTGTGAAAAACATCCTTGTAGCTAATCAATATTTGATTAACAATCAAGTCTCCTTGATTTGGTTAATATTTCCATGTTTATTGCCATCATCCTCATAACATTATCTACATGTAGAAAGGATGAAAGCAACTGTGAAAAACATCCTTGTAGCTAATCAATATTTGATTAACAATCAAGTCTCCTTGATTTGGTTAATATTTCCATGTTTATTGCCATCATCCTCAAAACATTATCTACATGTAGAAAGGATGAAAGCAACTATGAAAAACATCCTTGTAGCTAATCAATATTTGATTAACAATCAAGTCTCCTTGATTTGGTTAATATTTCCATGTTTATTGCCATCATCCTCATAACATTATCTACATGTAGAAAGGATGAAAGCAACTGTGAAAAACATCCTTGTAGCTAATCAATATTTGATTAACAATCAAGTCTCCTTGATTTGGTTAATATTTCCATGTTTATTGCCATCATCCTCATAACATTATCTACATGTAGAAAGGATGAAAGCAACTGTGAAAAACATCCTTGTAGCTAATCAATATTTGATTAACAATCAAGTCTCCTTGATTTGGTTAATATTTCCATGTTTATTGCCATCATCCTCAAAACATTATCTACATGTAGAAAGGATGAAAGCAACTATGAAAAACATCCTTGTAGCTAATCAATATTTGATTAACAATCAAGTCTCCTTGATTTGGTTAATATTTCCATGTTTATTGCCATCATCCTCATAACATTATCTACATGTAGAAAGGATGAAAGCAACTGTGAAAAACATCCTTGTAGCTAATCAATATTTGATTAACAATCAAGTCTCCTTGATTTGGTTAATATTTCCATGTTTATTGCCATCATCCTCATAACATTATCTACATGTAGAAAGGATGAAAGCAACTGTGAAAAACATCCTTGTAGCTAATCAATATTTGATTAACAATCAAGTCTCCTTGATTTGGTTAATATTTCCATGTTTATTGCCATCATCCTCATAACATTATCTACATGTAGAAAGGATGAAAGCAACTGTGAAAAACATCCTTGTAGCTAATCAATATTTGATTAACAATCAAGTCTCCTTGATTTGGTTAATATTTCCATGTTTATTGCCATCATCCTCATAACATTATCTACATGTAGAAAGGATGAAAGCAACTGTGAAAAACATCCTTGTAGCTAATCAATATTTGATTAACAATCAAGTCTCCTTGATTTGGTTAATATTTCCATGTTTATTGCCATCATCCTCATAACATTATCTACATGTAGAAAGGATGAAAGCAACTGTGAAAAACATCCTTGTAGCTAATCAATATTTGATTAACAATCAAGTCTCCTTTGATTTGGTTAATATTTCCATGTTTATTGCCATCATCCTCATAACATTATCTACATGTAGAAAGGATGAAAGCAACTATGAAAAACATCCTTGTGGCTAATCAATATTTGATTAACAATCAAGTCTCCTTGATTTGGTTAATATTTCCATGTTTATTGCCATCATCCTCATAACATTATCTACATGTAGAAAGGATGAAAGCAACTGTGAAAAACATCCTTGTAGCTAATCAATATTTGATTAACAATCAAGTCTCCTTGATTTGGTTAATATTTCCATGTTTATTGCCATCATCCTCAAAACATTATCTACATGTAGAAAGGATGAAAGCAACTATGAAAAACATCCTTGTAGCTAATCAATATTTGATTAACAATCAAGTCTCCTTGATTTGGTTAATATTTCAATGTTTATTGCCATCATCCTCAAAACATTATCTACATGTAGAAAGGATGAAAGCAACTATGAAAAACATCCTTGTGGCTAATCAATATTTGATTAACAATCAAGTCTCCTTGATTTGGTTAATATTTCCATGTTTATTGCCATCATCCTCATAACATTATCTACATGTAGAAAGGATGAAAGCAACTGTGAAAAACATCCTTGTAGCTAATCAATATTTGATTAACAATCAAGTCTCCTTGATTTGGTTAATATTTCCATGTTTATTGCCATCATCCTCATAACATTATCTACATGTAGAAAGGATGAAAGCAACTGTGAAAAACATCCTTGTAGCTAATCAATATTTGATTAACAATCAAGTCTCCTTGATTTGGTTAATATTTCAATGTTTATTGCCATCATCCTCAAAACATTATCTACATGTAGAAAGGATGAAAGCAACTATGAAAAACATCCTTGTAGCTAATCAATATTTGATTAACAATCAAGTCTCCTTGATTTGGTTAATATTTCCATGTTTATTGCCATCATCCTCATAACATTATCTACATGTAGAAAGGATGAAAGCAACTGTGAAAAACATCCTTGTAGCTAATCAATATTTGATTAACAATCAAGTCTCCTTGATTTGGTTAATATTTCCATGTTTATTGCCATCATCCTCATAACATTATCTACATGTAGAAAGGATGAAAGCAACTGTGAAAAACATCCTTGTAGCTAATCAATATTTGATTAACAATCAAGTCTCCTTGATTTGGTTAATATTTCCATGTTTATTGCCATCATCCTCAAAACATTATCTACATGTAGAAAGGATGAAAGCAACTATGAAAAACATCCTTGTAGCTAATCAATATTTGATTAACAATCAAGTCTCCTTGATTTGGTTAATATTTCCATGTTTATTGCCATCATCCTCATAACATTATCTACATGTAGAAAGGATGAAAGCAACTGTGAAAAACATCCTTGTAGCTAATCAATATTTGATTAACAATCAAGTCTCCTTGATTTGGTTAATATTTCCATGTTTATTGCCATCATCCTCATAACATTATCTACATGTAGAAAGGATGAAAGCAACTGTGAAAAACATCCTTGTAGCTAATCAATATTTGATTAACAATCAAGTCTCCTTGATTTGGTTAATATTTCCATGTTTATTGCCATCATCCTCAAAACATTATCTACATGTAGAAAGGATGAAAGCAACTATGAAAAACATCCTTGTAGCTAATCAATATTTGATTAACAATCAAGTCTCCTTGATTTGGTTAATATTTCCATGTTTATTGCCATCATCCTCATAACATTATCTACATGTAGAAAGGATGAAAGCAACTGTGAAAAACATCCTTGTAGCTAATCAATATTTGATTAACAATCAAGTCTCCTTGATTTGGTTAATATTTCCATGTTTATTGCCATCATCCTCATAACATTATCTACATGTAGAAAGGATGAAAGCAACTGTGAAAAACATCCTTGTAGCTAATCAATATTTGATTAACAATCAAGTCTCCTTGATTTGGTTAATATTTCCATGTTTATTGCCATCATCCTCATAACATTATCTACATGTAGAAAGGATGAAAGCAACTGTGAAAAATATCCTTGTAGCTAATCAATATTTGATTAACAATCAAGTCTCCTTGATTTGGTTAATATTTCCATGTTTATTGCCATCATCCTCATAACATTATCTACATGTAGAAAGGATGAAAGCAACTGTGAAAAACATCCTTGTAGCTAATCAATATTTGATTAACAATCAAGTCTCCTTGATTTGGTTAATATTTCCATGTTTATTGCCATCATCCTCATAACATTATCTACATCTAGAAAGGATGAAAGCAACTATGAAAAACATCCTTGGAGCTAATCAATATTTGATTAACAATCAAGTCTCCTTGATTTGGTTAATATTTCCATGTTTATTGCCATCATCCTCATAACATTATCTACATGTAGAAAGGATGAAAGCAACTGTGAAAAACATCCTTGTAGCTAATCAATATTTGATTAACAATCAAGTCTCCTTGATTTGGTTAATATTTCCATGTTTATTGCCATCATCCTCATAACATTATCTACATCTAGAAAGGATGAAAGCAACTATGAAAAACATCCTTGGAGCTAATCAATATTTGATTAACAATCAAGTCTCCTTGATTTGGTTAATATTTCCATGTTTATTGCCATCATCCTCATAACATTATCTACATGTAGAAAGGATGAAAGCAACTGTGAAAAACATCCTTGTAGCTAATCAATATTTGATTAACAATCAAGTCTCCTTGATTTGGTTAATATTTCCATGTTTATTGCCATCATCCTCATAACATTATCTACATGTAGAAAGGATGAAAGCAACTGTGAAAAACATCCTTGTAGCTAATCAATATTTGATTAACAATCAAGTCTCCTTGATTTGGTTAATATTTCCATGTTTATTGCCATCATCCTCATAACATTATCTACATGTAGAAAGGATGAAAGCAACTGTGAAAAACATCCTTGTAGCTAATCAATATTTGATTAACAATCAAGTCTCCTTGATTTGGTTAATATTTCCATGTTTATTGCCATCATCCTCATAACATTATCTACATGTAGAAAGGATGAAAGCAACTGTGAAAAACATCCTTGTAGCTAATCAATATTTGATTAACAATCAAGTCTCCTTGATTTGGTTAATATTTCCATGTTTATTGCCATCATCCTCATAACATTATCTACATGTAGAAAGGATGAAAGCAACTGTGAAAAACATCCTTGTAGCTAATCAATATTTGATTAACAATCAAGTCTCCTTGATTTGGTTAATATTTCCATGTTTATTGCCATCATCCTCATAACATTATCTACATGTAGAAAGGATGAAAGCAACTATGAAAAACATCCTTGTAGCTAATCAATATTTGATTAACAATCAAGTCTCCTTGATTTGGTTAATATTTCCATGTTTATTGCCATCATCCTCATAACATTATCTACATGTAGAAAGGATGAAAGCAACTATGAAAAACATCCTTGTAGCTAATCAATATTTGATTAACAATCAAGTCTCCTTGATTTGGTTAATATTTCCATGTTTATTGCCATCATCCTCATAACATTATCTACATGTAGAAAGGATGAAAGCAACTGTGAAAAACATCCTTGTAGCTAATCAATATTTGATTAACAATAAAGTCTCCTTGATTTGGTTAATATTTCCATGTTTATTGCCATCATCCTCATAACATTATCTACATGTAGAAAGGATGAAAGCAACTGTGAAAAACATCCTTGTAGCTAATCAATATTTGATTAACAATCAAGTCTCCTTGATTTGGTTAATATTTCCATGTTTATTGCCATCATCCTCATAACATTATCTACATGTAGAAAGGATGAAAGCAACTATGAAAAACATCCTTGTAGCTAATCAATATTTGATTAACAATCAAGTCTCCTTGATTTGGTTAATATTTCCATGTTTATTGCCATCATCCTCATAACATTATCTACATGTAGAAAGGATGAAAGCAACTGTGAAAAACATCCTTGTAGCTAATCAATATTTGATTAACAATAAAGTCTCCTTGATTTGGTTAATATTTCCATGTTTATTGCCATCATCCTCATAACATTATCTACATGTAGAAAGGATGAAAGCAACTGTGAAAAACATCCTTGTAGCTAATCAATATTTGATTAACAATCAAGTCTCCTTGATTTGGTTAATATTTCCATGTTTATTGCCATCATCCTCATAACATTATCTACATGTAGAAAGGATGAAAGCAACTGTGAAAAACATCCTTGTAGCTAATCAATATTTGATTAACAATCAAGTCTCCTTGATTTGGTTAATATTTCCATGTTTATTGCCATCATCCTCATAACATTATCTACATGTAGAAAGGATGAAAGCAACTGTGAAAAACATCCTTGTAGCTAATCAATATTTGATTAACAATCAAGTCTCCTTGATTTGGTTAATATTTCCATGTTTATTGCCATCATCCTCATAACATTATCTACATGTAGAAAGGATGAAAGCAACTATGAAAAACATCCTTGTAGCTAATCAATATTTGATTAACAATCAAGTCTCCTTGATTTGGTTAATATTTCCATGTTTATTGCCATCATCCTCATAACATTATCTACATGTAGAAAGGATGAAAGCAACTGTGAAAAACATCCTTGTAGCTAATCAATATTTGATTAACAATCAAGTCTCCTTGATTTGGTTAATATTTCCATGTTTATTGCCATCATCCTCATAACATTATCTACATGTAGAAAGGATGAAAGCAACTGTGAAAAACATCCTTGTAGCTAATCAATATTTGATTAACAATAAAGTCTCCTTGATTTGGTTAATATTTCCATGTTTATTGCCATCATCCTCATAACATTATCTACATGTAGAAAGGATGAAAGCTATTGTGAAAAACATCCTTGGAGCTAATCAATATTTGATTAACAATCAAGTCTCCTTGATTTAGGTAATATTTCCATGTTTATTGCCATCATCCTCATAACATTATCTACATGTAGAAAGGATGAAAGCAACTATGAAAAACATCCTTGTAGCTAATCAATATTTGATTAACAATCAAGTCTCTTTGATTTGGTTAATATTTCCATGTTTATTGCCATCATCCTCATAACATTATCTACATGTAGAAAGGATGAAAGCAACTATGAAAAACATCCCTGTAGCTAATCAATATCTGATTAACAATCAAGTCTCCTTGATTTGGTTAATATTTCCATGTTTATTGCCATCATCCTCATAACATTATCTACATGTAGAAAGGATGAAAGCAACTGTGAAAAACATCCTTGTAGCTAATCAATATTTGATTAACAATCAAGTCTCCTTGATTTGGTTAATATTTCCATGTTTATTGCCATCATCCTCATAACATTATCTACATATAGAAAGGATGAAAGCTATTGTGAAAAACATCCTTGGAGCTAATCAATATTTGATTAACAATCAAGTCTTCTTGATTTAGGTAATATTTCCATGTTTATTGCCATCATCCTCATAACATTATCTACATGTAGAAAGGATGAAAGCAACTATGAAAAACATCCTTGTAGCTAATCAATATTTGATTAACAATCAAGTCTCTTTGATTTGGTTAATATTTCCATGTTTATTGCCATCATCCTCATAACATTATCTACATGTAGAAAGGATGAAAGCAACTATGAAAAACATCCCTGTAGCTAATCAATATTTGATTAACAATCAAGTCTCCTTGATTTGGTTAATATTTCCATGTTTATTGCCATCATCCTCATAACATTATCTACATGTAGAAAGGATGAATGCAACTGTGAAATACATCCTTGTAGCTAATCAATATTTGATTAACAATCAAGTCTCCTTGATTTGGTTAATATTTCCATGTTTATTGCCATCATCCTCATAACATTATCTACATGTAGAAAGGATGAAAGCAACTATGAAAAACATCCTTGGAGCTAATCAATATTTGATTAACAATCAAGTCTCCTTGATTTAGGTAATATTTCCATGTTTATTGCCATCATCCTCATAACATTATCTACATGTAGAAAGGATGAAAGCAACTGTGAAAAACATCCTTGTAGCTAATCAATATTTGATTAACAATCAAGTCTCCTTGATTTGGTTAATATTTCCATGTTTATTGCCATCATCCTCATAACATTATCTACATGTAGAAAGGATGAATGCAACTGTGAAATACATCCTTGTAGCTAATCAATATTTGATTAACAATCAAGTCTCCTTGATTTGGTTAATATTTCCATGTTTATTGCCATCATCCTCATAACATTATCTACATGTAGAAAGGATGAAAGCAACTATGAAAAACATCCTTGGAGCTAATCAATATTTGATTAACAATCAAGTCTCCTTGATTTAGGTAATATTTCCATGTTTATTGCCATCATCCTCATAACATTATCTACATGTAGAAAGGATGAAAGCAACTGTGAAAAACATCCTTGTAGCTAATCAATATTTGATTAACAATCAAGTCTCCTTGATTTGGTTAATATTTCCATGTTTATTGCCATCATCCTCATAACATTATCTACATGTAGAAAGGATGAAAGCTATTGTGAAAAACATCCTTGGAGCTAATCAATATTTGATTAACAATCAAGTCTCCTTGATTTAGGTAATATTTCCATGTTTATTGCCATCATCCTCATAACATTATCTACATGTAGAAAGGATGAAAGCAACTATGAAAAACATCCTTGTAGCTAATCAATATTTGATTAACAATCAAGTCTCTTTGATTTGGTTAATATTTCCATGTTTATTGCCATCATCCTCATAACATTATCTACATGTAGAAAGGATGAAAGCAACTGTGAAAAACATCCTTGTAGCTAATCAATATTTGATTAACAATCAAGTCTCTTTGATTTGGTTAATATTTCCATGTTTATTGCCATCATCCTCATAACATTATCTACATGTAGAAAGGATGAAAGCTATTGTGAAAAACATCCTTGGAGCTAATCAATATTTGATTAACAATCAAGTCTTCTTGATTTAGGTAATATTTCCATGTTTATTGCCATCATCCTTATAACATTATCTACATCTAGAAAAGATGAAAGCAACTATGACAAACATCCTTGTAGCTAATCAATATTCGATTAACAATCAAGTCTCCTTGATTTGGTTAATATTTCCATGTTTATTGCCATCATCCTCATAACATTATCTACATGTAGAAAGGATGAAAGCTATTGTGAAAAACATCCTTGGAGCTAATCAATATTTGATTAACAATCAAGTCTCCTTGATTTAGGTAATATTTCCATGTTTATTGCCATCATCCTCATAACATTATCTACATGTAGAAAGGATGAAAGCAACTATGACAAACATCCTTGTAGCTAATCAATATTCGATTAACAATCAAGTCTCCTTGATTTGGTTAATATTTCCATGTTTATTGCCATCATCCTCATAACATTATCTACATGTAGAAAGGATGAAAGCAACTATGAAAAACATCCTTGTAGCTAATCAATATTTGATTAACAATCAAGTCTCTTTGATTTGGTTAATATTTCCATGTTTATTGCCATCATCCTCATAACATTATCTACATGTAGAAAGGATGAAAGCTATTGTGAAAAACATCCTTGGAGCTAATCAATATTTGATTAACAATCAAGTCTTCTTGATTTAGGTAATATTTCCATGTTTATTGCCATCATCCTCATAACATTATCTACATGTAGAAAGGATGAAAGCAACTGTGAAAAACATCCTTGTAGCTAATCAATATTTGATTAACAATCAAGTCTCTTTGATTTGGTTAATATTTCCATGTTTATTGCCATCATCCTCATAACATTATCTACATGTAGAAAGGATGAAAGCTATTGTGAAAAACATCCTTGCAGCTAATCAATATTTGATTAACAATCAAGTCTTCTTGATTTAGGTAATATTTCCATGTTTATTGCCATCATCCTCATAACATTATCTACATGTAGAAAGGATGAAAGCAACTGTGAAAAACATCCTTGTAGCTAATCAATATTTGATTAACAATCAAGTCTTCTTGATTTAGGTAATATTTCCATGTTTATTGCCATCATCCTCATAACATTATCTACATCTAGAAAGGATGAAAGCAACTATGAAAAACATCCTTGGAGCTAATCAATATTTGATTAATAATCAAGTCTCTTTGATTTGGTTAATATTTCCATGTTTATTGCCATCATCCTCATAACATTATCTACATGTAGAAAGGATGAAAGAAACTGTGAAAAACACCCTTGTAGCTAATCAATATTTGATTAACAATCAAGTCTCCTTGATTTGTTTAATATTTCCATGTTTAATGCCATCATCCTCATAACATTATCTACATCTAGAAAGGATGAAAGAAACTGTGAAAAACACCCTTGTAGCTAATCAATATTTGATTAACAATCAAGTCTCCTTGATTTTGTTAATATTTCCATGTTTATTGCCATCATCCTCATAACATTATCTACATCTAGAAAGGATGAAAGCAACTATGAAAAACATCCTTGTAGCTAATCAATATTTGATTAACAATCAAGTCTTCTTGATTTGGTTAATATTTCCATGTTTATTGCCATCATCCTCATAACATTATCTACATGTAGAAAGGATGAAAGCAACTATGAAAAACATCCCTGTAGCTAATCAATATTTGATTAACAATCAAGTCTTCTTGATTTGGTTAATATTTCCATGTTTATTGCCATCATCCTCATAACATTATCTACATGTAGAAAGGATGAAAGCAACTATGAAAAACATCCCTGTAGCTAATCAATATTTGATTAACAATCAAGTCTTCTTGATTTGGTTAATATTTCCATGTTTATTGCCATCATCCTCATAACATTATCTACATGTAGAAAGGATGAAAGCAACTATGAAAAACATCCTTGTAGCTAATCCATATTTGATTCACAATCAAGTCTCCTTGATTTTGTTAATATTTTTACATCTGTTCTTTATACTGAGAAAGGAAGAAAGGCATTCTTAAACATGAGAATATGAAATGAAGCTGAGATAAGTGACGTTCTTTTCTTGTAATAAACTCTATTTCACTTTTTGCAATTTTACAAGTGATTACATTGCAAATGTATTTTGCTGAACATTTTCTTTTTAATGTTTAAAACTTCCTGATTGTCAAAATGAAATAATGCTCTATTAATCATAGAATAATTATCCAAATTTATTTATCAAGTTAATATGGAATGCATTTTCCTTTTCTGCATTAAAGTATTACACCAATATATATACATTCCCTTGCCTGTGTGTACATGTAAACAAATGATCTTTTATGCAAATTTCTAATCAGCCTATTAAATGGTAGCAATTTAATAGATATACGCATTTGAACATGGTCATGATGACCTGCTGAATTTCATTTCATTCATTAGTGTGAGAAAGAAAATTGATTTAAGTGACTTTGAATAGTCACTGGGTAAGTCTGAGTATTTCAAAAACTGCTGATCTACCAGGAATTTCATGCACCGCCAACTCTGGTGCTTACAGTGAATTGTTAGAAAAGAAAACATTTAAGTGAGTAGTAATTTTGTCGTTGGAAATCCATTCTTAATGAAAGAGATCAGAGAAGAATGGCTTGACAGATTCATGCTGATAGAAAAACAAAAGTAGTTGAAATAAACTCTCTTTTACAACAGAGCTATACAGAAGAGCATCTCTGAATGCACAGTATATTGAACCTTGAAGCAGATGGGCTACAGTAGAAGACCATGTTGGATGTTACACCTGTCAGATAAAAATAAGAAAATGGAACCATGATTTGCTAAAGATTACAAAAATTGGATAATAGAAAATTGAAAAATATTGCTTGATCTCATGACCCTTAATTCCAACATTTGGATGGTAGGGTCAGAATTTGGTGGCAAGAATGTGTGGAACCATCCTTCATTGTTCAGGTTGGTAGCACTGACAATGTAGGCACTTCCAACAACAAAAACACAAAATTCTTAATCCAACACTCTATCAAAAAAATTTGAAAGTAAATTAGTTATCCACAACAGTAGGATCTTTACCATCAACTCCAAGAAGACAAACAGGTTGAAGGCCACATTAGATGACAGGATTTATGACGTAAAATTCCTGCAGTGTAGGAAGATTTATATTGGTGAAACATCTAGGAATCTAAAAGTAAACATCTACAAACATTGGAACAACCCTTTAAACTCACTCATAACTCATACAAACAAAACAGGCCATAACATTAATTTTATAAATCCCACCCTAATTTGAAAAGAATATAATTCTTTATGCAGGAAATACTTCAAGGGAGTTCTGATAAATATTTTTCCATCTATAAACACATGTCAAACATACTTCATTATCAACTTTAAATTCTTTCATCCTCATACAAAATGTCCCCAAATCACCATACGGACAACCACTAAACATCGTTAAAAATGCCTACTAGGAGCACATAAAAATGTCTACTAGGAGCACACACAAAAATGTCTACTAGGAGCACACACAAAAATGTCTACTAAGAGCACATAAAAATGTCTACTAGGAGTGCACATAAAAATGTCTACTAGGAGCACACAAAAATGTCTACTAGGGCCACATACAAGAATATCTACTAGGAGCATACATAAAATGTCTACTAGGAGCACACAAAAATGTCTACTAGGAGTGCACATAAAAATGTCTACTAGAAGCATATAAAAATGTCTACTAGGAGAACTCATAAAAATGTCTACTAGGAGTGCATATAAAAATGCCTACTAGGAGCACATAAAAATGTCTACTAGGAGCATATACAAAAATGTCTACTAGGAGCACACACAAAAATGTCTACTAAGAGCACATAAAAATGTCTACTAGGAGTGCACATAAAAATGTCTACTAGGAGCACACAAAAATGTCTACTAGGGCCACATACAAGAATATCTACTAGGAGCATACATAAAATGTCTACTAGGAGCACACAAAAATGTCTACTAGGAGTGCACATAAAAATGTCTACTAGGAGCATATAAAAATGTCTACTAGGAGAACTCATAAAAATGTCTACTAGGAGTGCACATAAAAATGCCTACTAGGAGCACATAAAAATGTCTACTAGGAGCACACACAAAAATGTCTACTAGGAGCACACACAAAAATGTCTACTAAGAGCACACAAAAATGTCTACTAGGAGTGCACATAAAAATGTCTACTAGGAGTGCACATAAAAATGTCTACTAGGAGTGCACATAAAAATGTCTACTAGGAGAACTCATAAAAATGTCTACTAGGAGTGCATATAAAAATGTCTACTAGGAGCATATACAAAAATGTCTACTATGAGCACACATAGATTATCATCCTTTTCCTGTATAGATAAACTATAATTATGATATACACATTGCATTTTAGCATTCATGGCTTCAGACATTCACAGATTTTTCTTTAGAATGGAGTATTGCTGCCATTTATGGTCTGGGGCCCCTGCGTGTTGTCTCAGGGTTCTTGATAAGATCCAGAGACGGATATGCAATGTGATTGGCCCTGATCTGTCATCTCGTCTGCAGTCGCTCTCTCACAGATGCGATGTTGCATCGCTCTGCCTTTTCTACAAGTACTTCCACGGTAATTGCTCTGAGGAGTTGCTTTCGCTTGTCCCTAAGCCTCGTGAATTTAAGCGTCCTATGAGGCTGGCATCCCGTTCCCACCCCTTCACTGTTGAAACTGTTAGATGTAGACATCTCTTCTACTCCAATAGCTTCATGTCTAGCACATCTCGCCTATGGAACTCCCTTCCCTATTACTGTTTCCCTGACAAATACAATCTCCAACGGTTTAAGTGTAGCATCAATCGTCATCTCCAATTGCCTTGATCTATCCACTTCCCTTCTCCACTTCCTGACATCTTTCATTCCTATCTGCTCTCGCTCTATATCTTCCGTAACCCCCCTGCCTTGATCGACCCTCCGTCCTTCTCTTTCTCCACATCCCTTCCTTTACCACTCCTATCTGCTCTTCCTCCAACCCTTCTGTAACCCCATGCATGATAGTGGCCACCAGCCTTGTTTGGGGTGATACGCTTAAAAAAAAAAAAAGAAAGAAAATGTACTTGTTATTTGCAGAAACCCCAAATATCTGTATGTTTTATTGAAGGACATATGTACCAATTATTCGCTGAGAACTCCTCTTGATTCGTGTAATTTTTCAAGAGAACATATTTAAAATATTCTTGTATTATTTTCCTGTAATTTAAGTGACTTAAAACATATAACAGTCCATTTTATGGTAAAAACTGGCAAAATTTTACATCTTCATTGTAAAAACAAATGCAAAAACATGCATAGTGCTTGGGATTTTTTAGAGGCTGTGGCTGGGGTTTTAAAAGTGGCTTATGCTAAGTCTGGGGGCATCATCACAGTTCTGTTTTTAGAAAATGTTTTAAACTTTATATTTTATGTCTTGTTACACATATTTTATTCGGTATTTTCAATAGTCGTTTTGATCTATGCGTAATTAAAAATGGTTATTGTATGTATGAAAGAAAATTTACGCTAAGTGTATGGTCACCAATACTATCTTTCAAAAATGTTTTTGAAATGGTCTGAAATGTTTCTAAAGTGTTTAGGATGAATGTTTAAGGCATATGGGGTTTTAATAATCAAAATAGGTACTTATAAGCATTTTTATGGGGGGCGGGTACAAGTATTCGAGGATTTTAACTATTCACGGCCGGTTCTGGTCCCTAACCCTCGCCGCGGCTGTTTCTGGTCCCTACCCCCGCCACGGCCAGTTCTGGTCCCTAACCCCCGCCGTGGCCGGTTCTGGTCCCTAACCCCCACCGCGACCGGTTCTGGTCCCTTACCCCCGCCGTGGCCGGTTCTGGTCCCTACCCCCGCCACGGCCAGTTCTGGTCCCTAACCCCCGCCGTGGCCGGTTCTGGTCCCTTACCCCCGCCACGGCCAGTTCTGGTCCCTACTCCTGCCACGGCCAGTTCTGGTCCCTAACCCCCGCCGTGGCCAGTTCTGGTCCCTAACCCCCACCGCGACCGGTTCTGGTCCCTAACCCCCGCCGTGGCTGGTTCTGGTCCCTAACCCCCACCGCAACCGGTTCTGGTCCCTACCCCCGCCACGGCCAGTTCTGGTCCCTAACCCCCGCCGTGGCCGGTTCTGGTCCCTACCCCCGCCACGGCCAGTTCTGGTCCCTAACCCCCACCGCGACCGGTTCTGGTCCCTACCCCCGCCACGGCCAGTTCTGGTCCCTAACCCCCGCCGTGGCCGGTTCTGGTCCCTTACCCCTGCTGGGCAGGTTCTGGTCCTTAACCCTTGTCACAGTCAGTTCTCATCCCTAACCCCCACTGCGCCATTTTCTGGTCCCTAACCCCCGCCGTGGTCGGTTCTGGTCCCTACCCTCTGGGGAATATGGGGGACTCACTATAAATACATATAGCTTTCTGGCTGCAATTGGCTGATCCTTTTGAATTTACAAGTCCGAGAAAATTTTATATTTTTCAAATGAAGAGATCCTATTGTGCGTAAGTTATTTGAGAACATGTTATTAGCACATGTTATGTGATAATCAATTAAATTTTTTTATCTTTTAAGTGCGTCAATTGTGAACTATCAGCTAAAGCACCAAAAAGTGAACCGGAGTAATGACAAGTGGTTATGGGTGGATCCCACTTCTGATGTCTCCCCCATATTATGCACCCTAAGTTACCTGCTTCTGTGATGGTTTTAGGGGTGTTGAACTGTGAAGAATACATCATATGGGGGACTATATATATATATATATATATATATATATATATATATATATATATATATATATAAAATTAAGTAACTTGAAAACTTGAATTAAATGAAAATAAAATGAAATAAATAGTCAGGAACTTTATAAAAAAGAGTTGACCATAGTTGGGGTCATTGAGGCAATGCAAAGGATCCTTTCCTTAGCTGCATACTATGTGCTTTGCCAGGGCTACATACAGTTTTGAAATCAGAGTTTTCTTTCTCCTAGATCGGTTGCCATCCAAGGATATAGAACACAGTCTGTTAAGGAGTCAACTGTAGTTGGGATCATTGAGTCAATGTGAAGAATCCTTTCCTTAGCTGCATAGTATATGCTTTACCTGAGTTACATAGTCTTGAATTCAGAGTTTACCCCCTCCTAGACACCCAAAGATATAGAACCCAGTCTGTCCTGCTATTTTATCCATAGCTGAGGAAAAAAAAAGATGGATACATACCATTCCCAAGGGTATTAGCATGTAAGTGAATGTAATAAAACTAAAATTTGAACTCAGTTCTCCAATTCCTCAATTAGGACTGCAATACATTACTCTTCAGTGCCTCCCTATATATATTATATATATATATATATATACTAGCAGCATGGCCCGGCGTTGCCCGTGCTTGATTCAAAAATCGTACGACTCATACAGTAATTGCTATCACTTGACTTAAAATATTTTTGCCCTTCCTTGCCTTTAAAGGAGTGCCCTTTGCTGTGCTGATGTTGCTACATATGCCTTACTTCTTGCCTATCTCACAATGCAAATTTTTCTAAGCTCTATACTAAACATTAAATCTGTTATGAAAAAAGAACTAAACAAAATGAACACAAAATGATCAGCTTTAAAAAAGGACTCGTAACTGGAAAAAGTGAATGAAAAAAGATAACAACAAATACTTTTACACACCCAACCCAGTTCTGTGGAATCAGAATCAATGTTGAGTTTAAGCAAGCGAATGAGCCAATTGGAGTAAAGTGCCATGCAGATTTAAATTTTTCCCACTTGTGATGAATGCAGTTATCGATTTTTTTTGCATGCTAGCATGCTAGTTAACATTCGTGCCAGTCAGCTGTTGGCTCTCATGCTGGCCAATAGAATCTTCCTGCCTATTCATGACAGCCAGCTATAGGCTCTCACTCTGGCCAGTAGAAAATGGCCGCAAACAACCGTAGAAGCATGAAAAAATTGATTATTTCCACTATCGATGGGAGTTGGGAAATGCAGAGTCAGTCTTGGCCTTTCTACTAACTTGGAGCATGTGCATGTAAATTTTGGTGCAAATCTGTTTATAATTGTGGCCGTGCATTCGTTACACACACACACACACATCCTGCCTTTTATAGATAGAGATTATGATAATTTTAAATAATTGTCGGTAATATTTACTTTCTTCATCTTAATGTGTTTTTCTGCATAAATACTTTTTTTTATAAAATTAGGAAAGTCAGATAAACAAATGTCATCATGAATTTAGTATTTAGTTTAATATTTTCTCAGTTGGAGAATAATAATAATGAAATAAAATAAATAATTAAGCAAGTAATTAAAAATAAACAAAAAACTAATCAGTAGTTTTGAATATTACAATGATTTAAGTATGACTAATATTCTGAATTATATAAGCTCATTTTGGGCACCTCAAGGTGGTGTAATGGTTAGCAAGCTTGGAAAATCACAATATAAGCTCATTTTATTATCTAAGATAATAATCTAAGATAATTTCACTCTTGTGAAATTATATATAAATTAATATATGAAATAAATAAATAAAAACTCAAACATGATAAATTTAATATAGGCATAGTGTAGTTTTTTAATTTTCTTTTTACAGTAATGTTAATCCTTTACAAAGCCTGGAAACCACTCAAGGTAGAGGCTTATATTAGGAGGCAATTTGTATGGATAGGAGGGGAAAATAACCATTAACCCTAGCCTTGAACAGGTTAAGATTGTAGTGATTGGGGAAATATCCTCTTGGGAGTTGGTTGCACAGAGCAGTGGTTTGCAGGAAGAAGCTGTTCAAGTGAAACTTACTTCTCACCGATAGAATATGGAGAGAATATAGGTGGTTTGCTACTATGTAAGTGGCACGGTGGTTCCTTGCCATGAAAGTCTGAATTGGTGTGACCAGCGAATATCATGTTGTTAATGAACTTTAGCATAGTATAAATTTGAAAATTGTTTGGGGTCTAATTTGAATTACTTATATAGACTATAAAAATCATATCTGGTAATAATTCAATAGATTTATCTGACCTGATGAGTTGTCCTTAAAACTTTTGAAGTTAAATAAAATTTTTATTAATTTATTGTCTATTCTTGCTCTACTGAGCACTTTCTTGACAAAAATTGTGCCCACCTTGAAATATGTCAAATTCTTATCATTCTTATGTTTTGATTTGTATCATCATCATTATTATTATTGTGTATGGCACCATCTTACCAGAATATAATTTTAAGTGTTTAATTGGCAATTCCCTTCTGGGGTCTATGAGTAAAAAGGGTATGGTAGGAGAGTTATCTATACACATTTGGGATATTTCATTTTGATGAAGAGGGTTTTGCGGATGATATGTGCAGTCCCATACAAAGTTATCTTTTGTAGCTCTGAGATGATGATGTGTCCAGGAATTTTACTCACATGATCTTTGGTAGCCTTCTTTATCATACTCAATGTTGCTATCACAGCATGGATAATCATAGTTTTAATTTCCACATTTTTGTTGCTTCAATTTGCAGGTCTTTATAATATGACATTTTTTGAAATTCTTTTTTTAGAAACATTTTAATTGTGTAGGAAAATCATAATATTATTATTATATACAATATATATAATAAAAATATTCCCACACTATATACAAACTATCTATCTATCTATCTATCTATCTATCTATCTATCTATATATATATATATATATATATATATATATATATATATATATATATATATATATCATGGCATAGACACACATCTCTCCATCTCAATATAACTTTTGAAAATCATAAAATTGTGAAAACCAGTAAAGTATTCTTAAAATCTTTAGTTACATTTTCAACTTATTTTCCCATCTATATATACATATATATATATATATATATATATATATATATATATATATATATATATATATATATATATATATATATATATGTTTGTATGTACATATATATATATATAAAGTTAAATGGTATTCTGTATGGATAATTCCAGGGAGGATGAAAATCCTGAGAGCTGAATGTAGTAAACAGAGCAAGTAATAATTGATTAACGAATCAGAGACTTCAAAAAGCCATGGTAATATTTTATTTTGCTTTGTCAGACTGTGGTAGTTTCAAAACAATGATCAAGCAAAATTGAATTTACTGGTCTCGGTCTCATGAAATGAAATATTACCAAGGCTTTCTGAAGTCTCCAATTTGTTAATTAAGTAAGTATATATATATATATATATATATATATATATATATATATATATATATATATATATATATAAAGATATTTTTTATGTTTATACATTCTTTTTATAGATACAAATATTTACGTAAATGCTCTGTTTATAATAAACAGTATTAACAACATTTACTGGCCTGAATGTCCGAGAAATTTTCATAGAAAATATGTGTCCTCTGACATGAATCGAACCTGTATCCTCTACGGAACCGTCATTTAGCCTGACATGCTTTTACTGATTGAGCCACAGAGGAGCGTTTTGGTTAGCAAGGTCAATTTTACTGTTTTTAAACTACAATTCACCATGATTTTCTCATGTACATTCATATCTGCTCGATGCATATCCAAATGTAAACAAATGACATCATACATTATGAAATGGACAAAGTCCGACAATTATTTTAAGGCATTTTTTTATATTTATATATATATATATATATATATATATATATATAAACATAAAAATTTATATATATATATATATATATATATATATATATATATATATATATATATATATACAAGTTTAGGATTGGTATATACGGAGTGAAATCCAATAACCAACAATTAATATTCTTTAAAGAGTGCTCAATACAGAGTAGAGCAGATATAATTATTTATTTGAATATTACAACATAAATATGTTATAAAATCACGACAAAAGTAGCCATTTTGTTTCAACACTTCTTGTGTCTTGTCAAGTGATAATATAGAATATAGGTTCTATATTCTATATTATCACTTGACAAGACACAAGAAGTGTTGAAACAAAATGGCTACTTTTGTCGTGATTTTATAACATATTTATGTTGTAATATTCAAATAAATAATTATATATATATATATGTATATATATGTATAGCATTTGATGTATCTCATTTGATTTTATCTCATTTGATTTTATTAATTTTTATATATATATATATATATATATATATATATATGAAAATATATGTATAGCATTTGATGTATCTCATTTGATTTCTGAGGAAAGACCTAGGTGGTCTGAAATATTAAATCAATAAATATATACAAAAACACAGAAATAAATACTTTCATAAAAAAAACACCCAATTTTGTTTCATTTATTTTATCCAGATATTATATATATATATGTATATATATTTAAAAAAAAAATTATATATATATATATATTTAAAAAAATTCCCATTCCAACCAAAAACGTTTGTGGTTTCTCTCTTCTTTTTAATATACACACTTTTCTCTCGTTGGAACAACTATAACCTCTTCCCGATATATATATATATATATATATATATATATATATATATATATATATATATATATATATATGTATATATATATATATATATATATATATATATATATATATATATATATATATATATGTATGTATCCAAATGTAATGAGAATGAAATAATATAAATTGTAGCATTCACAGCATTAAAGTGCTCAATACTAAGAGTAGAGCAATAATTATTTATTATAGATTTTTAGATGCGGACAAAAACAATTCTCTAGTAATTGTTTTTGTCCACATCAAAAATCAGTAATATATATATATATATATATATATATATAGAGAGAGAGAGAGAGAGAGAGAGTGAGAGAGAGAGAGTGAGAGAGAGAGAGAGAGTGAGAGAGAGAGAGAGCGAGAGAAATTTAGTCTCTGAAACAATATAAATAGATATTTGTATATATTTAGGCACACACATATATACATTGATCAGCCTATTTACATCAACATGTTATTAGAATAATAGCTGTAGCCTCAAACATCAACACGCTCACATACATCTTCTGTGTGTTATGTCTCTTCATGGCTCTCCACAATTTCCTATATGTTGTAACTCTAGGTAATATTTCTCTCTTTGCTATTACTCCCACTCCCTGTTTTGTGTGTCAAATTTTCCATGACCTCTTTCCTCATGATGTGACACAGAAATTTGAACTGTTTACTTCCTTCTCAAGTCTCATATATATATATATATATATATATATATATATGGCATAATGTGTTTTTTCAATTTTTAATGTCATGTTACTTCAGAATATAGATGATCATGGATCTCCACTGTTTCTTTTCCTTTATTATCTGTGGATTGCCATGACTTATTGGGGAAGAGTTTATTTTCTGTTGATTTGTTTTTCGCTTTGACTGGCTACCAACCAATGCTGGAGAGCACAGTCATTTCTGCTATTTAATCCATAGCTGTTTGGAAACGAAACAGTTGCATAATTTTTGACATTTGTATTATATATATATATATATATATATATATATATATATATATATATATATATATATATATATATATTATATATTTAAGATTTAAGAGCCTGCATCCTATCCTCAAATAATATAAACTATATAAAAATTTTTTAAAAATGAGTTAAGAAAAGATTTAAAAAAATACACATGCCACACCTCTTCAGAGACCATCGCTGTCCAGAACTTTCTATCCAGCTTATCTCTTAGTGATGTATTTTTTTCTCACTGTTGTTCTCACTGCCTGTTGACCCTACATTCTTTTATGCGCTGTGTCTTTTTGAGGATCATGGCTCTCCAAAACATCCTATCCTTTATATATAACCCTTAGCAATGTTTTTGTTTTTTTTGTCACTGTTCTTCCTACTCCCTGTTGACCCTACTTTCTTCTTTTAGGCACTGTGTCTCTTCAGGGATCATGGCTCTCCAAAACATCCTATCATTATATATAACCCTTAGCAATGTTTTTGTTTTTTTGTCATTGTTCTTCCTACTCCCTGTTGACCCTACTTTCTTCTTTTAGGCACTGTGTCTCTTCAGGGATCATGGCTCTCCACAATTTTCTATCCACTGTATCTCTTAGCAATGTTTTTTTTTTATTTCGATTTGTTATTTTTTTTGTTCTCGCTATCCTTCTCACTCTTTGTAATGTTAATAAGTTTGAATTTTAAACATTTTTCTCTGCATGGATTCTGTCGTTGTTTTGATCTACAAGAAGTTAAAAGAACTAAATCAAACAAAACATACATAATCTCAATGGAGTGTTTGGGTTTCAGTGGCAAAGACGAAATATGACTCCTTATTTGACCTCTTTTCCTTATTTGACCTCTTTTCCTTATTTGACCTCTTTTCCTGCTTAACACATTGGAAACTTCCTTTTTGTTTTCTAAACTTTGCGAACATATTCAATTGTTTTTTTTTCCTAGTTCAGAAACTGACAGGATTGAGGTCATTATCATAGAAAAGAAAAGAAACAAAAAAAACTTGAAATTTTAATGCACTTAGAAATGAAAACAATACAAATATTTATGTAAATTGTGTGTATACACAGTGTACATAAATATTTGTATTGTATAACAATTTACCATTGAACAATCAGCCATCAGCTTTTTGGTTAATTTCACCCTAAACAAGGCAATAAAGTCACTAAGATGCAAGGTTTTACTGTGTATGGGCGAATATAAGAAAAAGAAAATATAATTAAGGAGAGAGAAAAATAAAAGAAACAGGAATTAAGAAAACAGAAAATAATGATTGACATTGCATTTAAATTTTTGAAGCAAGAATCTGGAAGAGAGTTCTACAAACTAGATGTGCAAAAGTATACATTCTTAGCATAGAACTTATGGTTACATCTAGCAATTTTAACTGTTAATTGATGAAACCTTGTCCACAATCTAGTAATATACTTAAATTCATAAAGTCTAGATACCAAAGAGGAAATCTTATCAGAAGAATTACCATAAAATTAAAATCTGTATGATCATGTGTGTATGTATATGTCACTTAGACTTCTTATCTATCTATCTATATTTGTGTGTTCATATCTATCTATCTATCTATCCTTGTCTGTTCATGTCTATCTATCTATCTATCTATCTATTTATCTATCTATCTATCTATCCTTGTCTGTTCATGTCTATCTATCTATCTATCTATCTATCTATCTATCCTTGTCTGTTCATATCTATCTATCTATCTATCCTTGTCTGTTCATGTCTATCTATCTATCTATCTATCTATCTATCTATCCTTGTCTGTTCATATCTATCTATCTATCTATCTATCTATCTATCCTTGTCTGTTCATGTCTATCTATCTATCTATCTATTTATCTATCTATCTATCTATCCTTGTCTGTTCATGTCTATCTATCTATCTATCCTTGTCTGTTCATATCTATCTATCTATCTATCTATCCTGGTCTGTTCATGTCTCTATCTATCTATCTATCTATCTATCTATCTATCTATCTATCTATCTATCCTTGTCTGTTCATGTCTATCTATCTATCTATCTATTTATCTATCTATCTATCTATCCTTGTCTGTTCATGTCTATCTATCTATCTATCTATTTATCTATCTATCTATCTATCCTTGTCTGTTCATGTCTATCTATCTATCTATCTATCTATCCTTGTCTGTTCATATCTATCTATCTATCTATCCTTGTCTGTTCATGTCTATCTATCTATCTATCTATCTATCTATCTATCTATCTATCTATTTATCTATCTATCTATCTATCCTTGTCTGTTCATGTCTATCTATCTATCTATCTATCTATCTATCTATCTATCTATCTATCCTTGTCTGTTCATATCTATCTATCTATCTATCTATCCTTGTCTGTTCATGTCTATCTATCTATCTATCTATTTATCTATCTATCTATCTATCCTTGTCTGTTCATGTCTCTATCTATCTATCTATCTATCTATCTATCCTTGTCTGTTCATGTCTATCTATCTATCTATCTATTTATCTATCTATCTATCTATCCTTGTCTGTTCATGTCTATCTATCTATCTATCTATTTATCTATCTATCTATCTATCCTTGTCTGTTCATGTCTATCTATCTATCTATCTATTTATCTATCTATCTATCTATCCTTGTCTGTTCATGTCTATCTATCTATCTATCTATTTATCTATCTATCTATCTATCCTTGTCTGTTCATGTCTATCTATCTATCTATCTATCTATCTATCTATCCTTGTCTGTTCATATCTATCTATCTATCTATCCTTGTCTGTTCATGTCTCTATCTATCTATCTATCTATCTATCCTTGTCTGTTCATATCTA
Source organism: Acanthosepion esculentum (assembly GCA_964036315.1). Lineage (NCBI taxonomy): Eukaryota > Metazoa > Mollusca > Cephalopoda > Sepiida > Sepiidae > Acanthosepion > Acanthosepion esculentum. Next base: position 3,292,625 of record OZ038520.1, read on the forward strand.
TCTATCCTTGTCTGTTCATATCTATCTATCTATCTATCTATCTATCTATCTATCCTTGTCTGTTCATGTCTATCTATCTATCTATCTATCTATCTGTCTATCCTTGTCTGTTCATGTCTATCTATCTATCTATCTATCTATCTATCTATCTATCTATCTATCTATCTATCTATCTATCTATCTATCCTTGTCTGTTCATATCTATCTATCTATCTATCTATCTATTTCAGTCTATTCACATCTATCTTTCTATTTATCTATCTATCAATTTATTTAATCAATGTGTGTGTGTGTGTGCGCGCGCATGCAAATATGTAGAAAAATAGGAAAGAACACGTTAGGTGAATAATCTGGAGTTCTTTAGTATTTTTGTTTTTATTTTTAAAAAACTGCTCCATACAGAAGTAGAGCTTAAATTATAATTCTTTTTAAAAAAATATGATTGCAAAGGAATCATATTTTTAAAAAAATAATTATAATTACACACACACACACATATATATATATATATATATATATATATATATATATATATATATATATATGAAGAGACATTGATAGATAGTTGGATAGATAAATAGATAGATAGATAATCTATCTTGATGAAATAAAATATCTTCCTCCACAGGAAACAGTATCTTGAAGTGTGCATAAAACATTTAATGTGTACAAAATAATAATAATATCTATAACATTTGGTACATGTTTTTCCAATGTGAGTTTGTTTGTCTTAACACATGACATAACTTTCGACTGATTAAAGAATGGTGCTCTTTAAAAATGTTAGCACATAGCCAACAGAATCTTGCTCACCATACAAACAGCAGGGTTCTTGATAAAGACTGATTACTTGAAGAAAACAACACACATGATTATCTAAATTTTTATCTTCATATACATCTGATTTGAAAATTTTGAAAACTACAACAAAAAATTAAAGACATCTTATGGTTAAATTTTTTAAAAAAACTTGTTTGGATATACATATATATTTTAAAAGGATATTTTTAATCCAATATTACTTCTTATTAATATAAACATTATTATTAGTGGCAAACTGTGTTTGAGTTGATATACCAATTTTTTATGTTTCTTAGACAGCAAGATTAATAACAACTGGCTTAGATTGAGATAACATTATATAGCTTTGGGTATAGGAATATTTTCCCTAATAGAAAAAGGGTATATAGTCTCAATTCTTTTTAGGAGGACTTCTTGAGATTTGTTTTATCAAGATGGTTCCTTGTAACCACTTTGGCTACAAGAGTTGTTTCACTGATGTAAATAGGCAATACAGGATCAATCACTGTTAGGAGGTGCAATTTTCTTTCGTAGGACATCTTGATTTAGGCAAGTTGTTATTAATTTCAGGTTTCAGAAAATTCAAAAAATTACAGGGCTAGCAACGCAAACATATGCACCCACAAAAAATTATGTTTATAGTAAATTTATTGGATTATTATTTATACAAAAAGTGTTTTATTTTTGCCAAGTTGACAATGAATAGTACAAATAGAATAATTAGACAATTAGTTGGTTAAAAGAGTCTAGTAAAATAAAAGAACTTTTTAAAATTTACAAATGCCAATTGAAATAACTAATGTGAAATCAAAGTGAAATTTACTGATGGCACTTACAAAAATCACATTAGTTAGAATCATCACATTGTTTCTGCCTTGACAATCTCACATATAAAACGTTAAGAATCATGTAAAAGTGGCTCTTATAAAAGTCACATTAATTAGAATCATTACATCGTTTCTGCCTTGACAATCTCTGATATAACATGTTAATCATCATGTAAAAGTGGCTCTTATAAAAGTCACATTAATTAGAATCATTACATCGTTTCTGCCTTGACAATCTCTGATATAAAATGTTAAGGATCATGTAAAAGTGGCTCTTATAAAAGTCACATTAATTAGAATCATTACATTGTTTCTGCCTTGACAATCTCTGATATAAAATGTTAAGGATCATGTAAAAGTGGCTCTTATAAAAGTCACATTAATTAGAATCATTACATTGTTTCTGCCTTGACAATCTCTGATATAAAATGTTAAGGATCATGTAAAAGTGGCTCTTATAAAAGTCACATTAATTAGAATCATTACATTGTTTCTGCCTTGACAATCTCTGATATAAAATGTTAAGGATCATGTAAAAGTGGCTCTTATAAAAGTCACATTAATTAGAATCATTACATTGTTTCTGCCTTGACAATCTCTGATATAAAATGTTAAGGATCATGTAAAAGTGGCTCTTATAAAAGTCACATTAATTAGAATCATTACATTGTTTCTGCCTTGACAATCTCACATATAAAACGTTAAGAATCATGTAAAGGTGGCTCTTATAAAAGTCACATTAATTAGAATCATTACATTGTTTCTGCCTTGACAATCTCTGATATAAAACGTTAAGGATCATGTAAAAGTGGCTCTTATAAAAGTCACATTAATTAGAATCATTACATTGTTTCTGCCTTGACAATCTCAGATATAACATGTTAAGGATCATGTAAAAGTGGCTCTTATAAAAGTCACATTAATTAGAATCATTACATTGTTTCTGCCTTGACAATCTCTGATATAAAATGTTAAGGATCATGTAAAAGTGGCTCTTATAAAAGTCACATTAGTTAGAATCATTACATTGCTTCTGCCTTGACAATCTCTGATATAAAATGTTAAGGATCATGTAAAAGTGGCTCTTATAAAAGTCACATTAGTTAGAATCATTACATTGCTTCTGCCTTGACAATCTCTGATATAAAATGTTAAGGATCATGTAAAAGTGGCTCTTATAAAAGTCACATTAATTAGAATCATTACATTGTTTCTGCCTTGACAATCTCTGATATAAAATGTTAAGGATCATGTAAAAGTGGCTCTTATAAAAGTCACATTAGTTAGAATCATTACATTGCTTCTGCCTTGACAATCTCTGATATAAAATGTTAAGGATCATGTAAAAGTGGCTCTTATAAAAGTCACATTAGTTAGAATCATTACATTGCTTCTGCCTTGACAATCTCTGATATAAAATGTTAAGGATCATGTAAAAGTGGCTCTTATAAAAGTCACATTAGTTAGAATCATTACATTGCTTCTGCCTTGACAATCTCTGATATAAAATGTTAAGGATCATGTAAAAGTGGCTCTTATAAAAGTCACATTAATTAGAATCATTACATTGTTTCTGCCTTGACAATCTCTGATATAAAATGTTAAGGATCATGTAAAAGTGGCTCTTATAAAAGTCACATTAATTAGAATTATTACATTGTTTCTACCTTGACAATCTCTGATATAAAATGTTAAGGATCATGTAAAAGTGGCTCTTATAAAAGTCACATTAATTAGAATCATTAAATTGTTTCTGCCTTGACAATCTCAGATATAACATGTTAAGGATCATGTAAAAGTGGCTCTTATAAAAGTCACATTAATTAGAATCATTACATTGTTTCTGCCTTGACAATCTCAGATATAAAATGTTAAGGATCATGTAAAAGTGGCTCTTATAAAAGTCACATTAATTAGAATCATTACATTGTTTCTGCCTTGACAATCTCAGATATAACATGTTAAGGATCATGTAAAAGTGGCTCTTATAAAAGTCACATTAATTAGAATCATTACATTGTTTCTGCCTTGACAATCTCACATATAAAATTTTAAGAATCATGTAAAAGTGGCTCCTATAAAAGTCACATTAGTTAGAATCATTACATTGTTTCTACCTGGACATTTTCATCCCTAAAGAGGCTGGATAATGAAATCGAAATTTTTATCTATCTAGTACTGATTATAATGGTATTTAATTCTTTTAATGAAAATACATACTTATGTTTATTTGTAAATAAATGTATCTAATATACATCCAACTCTTACATAAGGTTCCAAGAAATAACACGGGTACTGCAATAATCACACCCTGATCAACAGTGTCAACCTGTTGACTAAACTGTGTAAGGGTAGTCAGAGGGTTTTCCTGACCCAAGTGGTGAAGGGGAACACCTTCCCCAACCCACCTGTGCAGCCTGGATGTAGAAGCTGCACCTTAGAGGTCAATGGCTTTACCAGTGGGTGGAGGAACCTCTGAGAGGAGGAACAGGGTAACTTCAACATATCCAGTGTAAAAGTAACTGGCAAGATATTGCACTATTTTGCCTTGAATGTCACCATGATAACACAGGGGAATGACGACCATGGTGGGGTGTAAAATGTCCTAATTGAATAAATGAATGACTATAACTGTGCAACATATTGTGTACTTTTCACAGATTTATTATTGGTGCATGACAGGATCCAGATAACTGCTGAAGTAACAGCAACACAGGAACAATTGCCTTTTATGTCTTACCCCCCAGGGCATTAGTGTGATAGCCATATGATGAGTCTCAATGATAATTTGGACTCACTTTGACAATTCCTGTTCTGATAATTACTGTCCTCTTCAACTTATTCATAGTACACAGTCTATGAATGTTTGTGTATAAGTGTGTGTGTGTGTGTGTGTGTGTGTGTGTGTGTAAATGTGTGTGAATGTGTGTAAGTGTGTGTGTATGAACGTGTGTATGCATATGAACGTGTGTAAATGTGTGTGTATGAATGTGTATGAATGTGTGTATGTGTAAGAATGTGTAGGAATGTGTGTAAAAGTGTGTGTACAAATGTGTGTGTGAATGTGTATAAGTGTGTGTGTATGAATGTGTGTGCCTGTGTGTAAATGTGTGTGTATTCATGTGAACATGTGTGTGTATAAATGTCTGTATAAATGTGTGTCTGAATGTGTGTGTGTCTGCATGTGTATAAATGTGTGTGTGTTAATGTTTGTAAATGTGTATGAATGTGTGTGCGCGTGCGTGCATGCGCATGTGCGAGACGAGCTTCATATTTCTATTAAACTTAAATATATTGTCATGTTTCTAAATGTTTTCTGGTCTTTCTACTACAAAGATGAAATTTTTTATAAACTCAATCTAACTTATATTAGTATTGCTTGTAGTAAAGAAGAAAAAAGTAAAGCCAACAAAAAGATTAATAAAAATACCAACAAAAATAACAGATTGAAAATTCCATTTGATTTTTTATAATTTTATTATTGCTTTTATTTTTTTTTAACATTTCACCCCAAGCAAGGTGATAAAGGCACTAAGACACAAGGGGTTACTGACAGTGAAAGTATCTGAGAAAAACATTATTAAGGAGAAAAGACAATAAAAGAACAGGAATTTAGAAGACAGAAAATAATGCCATTATATTTAAATTTTTGAAAATCGAAATTGATTGCAGGGTAAGAAGCTGAAAGTGAGTTCTGTAAGTGAAAAGTGTGAGAGAAGAAACTATTAGCATAGAGCTTATGATTACATCTAACCACTTATACTTTAAAATAATGAGACCTATCTGCTAATCTAGTACTGTATTTAAATCTGTAAAGTCAAGGTACTGAAGATGAAAGTGCATCAGAACAATTATGATGAAAGTATTAATACTTATTAACTGGGGAAGCTATGTTACAGTGGTGGGAAAGTGACTGAAGCTGATATGCCAGATCAAGACTGATAACATTTTTTTTAATTGTTTTACTCCAGGCAAAGTGACAATGTCACTAGAATGCAAGGAGGGGGGGGGTTACAGGAAGTGAAAGAGAGAATGAGAAGACTTTAGTGAGGAGAAGTTAGGAAGAGGACAATAAAGAAACAGGATTCAGGAAGACAATAGATGTTGAGTGATGTTGCATTTAAAATTTTGAAGATTGTGGTTGGCAGGGAAGCAAGAATTAAGAAGAGAGTTCCACAAGTGAGAAGTGCGAGAAAAGAAAATCAGAATAGAGCTTATGGTTGCATCTAGCTTGCTCTACAGTAAAATGGTGAGACCCATATGAATTTGTGCTCTAAAGATAACAGCACATCAAAACAATTTCCATGAAAATATATATATGGAGGGAAGTGAGAAAATGACTGAAGATGAAATGCCAAGTCAGGATCTATTATATCACAGACCCTTCTTTGAATTTTGTCAAGAATCTTGAGATAATATTCAATGAAGAGACGAATGGTAGATTTATAAATGTGCAAGATTCTGATGTGGAGAATTGTCTGGCACGAAACAACAAACCAACTTTCCTAGCAGTAGACCTAGAAGTTGATTACAGATTTTTCTTTGGATTTTGTCAAGAATCTCTAGATATATATACAGCAGAAACACTAGACCAGATGTGGCAGCAATATTCAAAAGCATAAGACAAGTAATCAAGTTATTCTTGGAATTTAATCAGGTATTTTTGGTAAGAGATAGTTATCAACGCATGTTTTAGAATTCGGTTAAACATTCAGAGAGGTGGTGTGTTGTATCTCTTTTTACATAAATTAAAAGTGAAAATTTAGTTAAGGAATTTAGTCATTTTTACTGGAATGTAGTGCATAAAGAAAAAAATGTTTCCAAAACATAACCCACAACATTAAGAGAGTTTAATATCATATACCAAATAGGATTTTATGTTTTTATAAAATTCATTCCAAGAAAATTGATTTTTTTTCACTCAAATATTTTTGTAAATTTCACATAAATCTATTATATATTTATCTTAACCGCCCACCCTCTTATTTGCCGTGATGATAGAAAACCAGAATTTTAATTAAGTAGTTAAGTTAATGATAATCCTGGGTATGATGATAAACTACATCTGGCAGCAAGACCTCTGCTCAGGAGACAGGAGGTTTTGATGAGTGTGGAGCCACCTTTTAACTGTTGTTTTTCCCAGGTTCACCCTGACCTGGGGTGGTAGCACATGTTAGGGTCACATCTATGGACAAATAGTAAACCTCTGAACAAAAACACTGTGAAAGTATAAAAATACATTTTAATAGTAAAAATACCAAAAATATATTTTTACATAAAAGAGAACAACAATATATTTTTATATAAAAGAGACCAACATATAGTAAAATACATTTTAATAGTACCAACAATATATTTTTATATAAATGAGACAAAACAATATATTTTTATATAAAAGAGACCAACAATATATTTTTATATAAAAGAGACCAACAATATATTTTTATATAAATGAGACCAACAATATATTTTTATATAAAAGAGACCAACAATATATTTTTATATAAAAGAGACCAACAATATATTTTTATATAAAAGAGACCAACAATATATTTTTATATAAATGAGACCAACAATATATTTTTATATAAAAGAGACCAACAATATATTTTTATATAAAAGAGACCAACAATATATTTTTATATAAATTAGACCAACAATATATTTTTATATAAAAGAGACCAACAATATATTTGTATATAAGAGACCAACAATATATTTGTATATAAAAGAGACCAACAATATATTTTTATATAAATGAGACCAACAATATATTTTTATATAAAAGAGACCAACAATATATTTTTATATAAAAGAGACCTACAATATATTTTTATATAAATTAGACCAACAATATATTTTTATATAAAAGAGACCAACAATATATTTTTATATAAATGAGACCAACAATATATTTTTATATAAATTAGACCAACAATATATTTTTATATAAAAGAGATCAACAATATATTTTTATATAAAAGAGACCAACAATATATTTTTATATAAATTAGACCAACAATATATTTTTATATAAAAGAGAGCAACAATATATTTTTATATAAATGAGACCAACAATATATTTTTATATAAAAGAAACCAACAATATATTTTTATATAAATTAGACCAACAATATATTTTTATATAAATGAGACCAACAATATATTTTTATATAAACGAGACCAACAATATATTTTTATATAAATTAGACCAACAATATATTTTTATATAAATTAGACCAACAATATATTTTTATATAAAAGAGACCAACAATATATTTTTATATAAAAGAGACCAACAATATATTTTTATATAAAAGAGACTAACAATATATTTGTATATAAATGAGACCAACAATATATTTGTATATAAATGAGACCAACAATATATTTTTATATAAATGAGACCAACAATACATATAGTAAAATGTTCGGCAATACATATTATCTGTAGTTGAAGGCATACAACTGTGTCCAAAATATATTTAGTTGAAGCCCTAAAGTTGTGTTCCAATTATTTAGATTTTGGCATTAAATAATCCATAGTGGTTGATATACCACTAAATAAAATCAACCAAGCAATAGTTAATGATAAACCATATTTAAAATATAGATAAAGACATTTATAAATGAATATGTATAAATATACATAAATATATATTTAGTGGATGTCTTCATGTGGAGCAGAATTTTGTAAACTAACCTAATAGTGTATTAATACTATATAGTAAGTAAGTACTATATAGTAATTAAATACTATGTAGTAAGTAAATACTATGTATAGTTTCAGCCCTCATTAGGTGCTCCATACTTGTATTTTTATACCAGACTAAATTAAGATTAGTAAATACCAATAGAGTGTAACCCGGATATAAGAGACCCGGATATAAGAGAAAACAGGATATAAGAGAGATTTTCTCTGGTCCCAAATTAGAGTCTGTGTTAATAAAACAAAATAGACCAAACCCGGATATAAGAGAAACCCGGATATAAGAGATTTCTTCTCCGGGTCCCGACAACTCTCTTATATCCGGGTTACACTGTATATGGAATAAAACACAATGACACTTCTCTTTCTATGTATTGTGTTTCTTCAAGACATGAACGATCATGGCTCTCTACAACTTCCTATCCTTTTGTAGCTCTTAATGATGTTTGTCTTTTCACCATTTCCCCAGACTCTGTTCTGTTGACCATTTACACAATCTTGTTAAGTAGGTTACTCCCTGTTTCCCTCTGTTTTTCTTACCTTCAATATGTCAGATTCACTAAGCCATCATCTCTAACTATGTGTTATAAATTTCAACTGTCTCTTTAGGAGATAATTAATAGTGTAGTGAGTTCAGTTCTCACTGAGTGCTCTGCACTTGTAGCCTTATGTCAGACTTAGATAAGCATAGTAAATATTTATATACAAGATACCTAAGCATACTACTGTGCTCCGAGAAAATATCCATGAAAGTTAAAACTTGGTGTGAATCAAAGAGAAGACTGGTTTTCACCTGGTATTTCCAAGAAGGTACAAATGCATTAGTGCTGGCTTTTACCCGCAGGGGCACAATTCTCAATATGAAGGTTAAAAATTTCACTCCAAGGAGTGTTACAAAGAAAATCCTGAAATGAATCCCAATCAGTACATTAGCAATAGAAAGAAGTCTTATGAATAGGAGGTTCATGCCTAATTGATGACTCAAAAGAAATATTAACAGATACTACACCATGATCCAAATTGCAAAGAGGACTGAGTTGGGGTGCTCAGCAAAAGCCAAGAGAAGAGGTAATATATATATATATATATATATATATATATATATATATATATATATATATATATATAGATGGCCTGAAGATTGTGTTAAGCATGACACAGATTGTCACCATTAAGTTTTGATTACTGCTTCCACACTGCTTATATATATATATATATATATATATATATATATATATATATATACATACATACAGATATATATATATGAACAAAAAATTTATACCACAGAATATATATATTGTTTTAAAAATGACAGAGCACATTCTTTTTCTTTAAAAGGAACATTGATTCATTTGTTTTGGTATGTTTTTTTTTTTTCCAACAAATTTTTCTGAAGTGTTGAACAAAAAAGGTTCTTTTTAAAGAAAAAAAATGTACTCATTTTTAAAACAAATATATACATACATACATACATACATACATACATACATATATATATACATACATATACATACATACATACATATATACATACATATATATATATATATATATATATATATATATATATATATATATATATATATATGTATGCACACACACACACACAGACATGCACACACACACATATATATATATATACATATACATATATATACGTACACACACACACACACACACACACACACAATCAATGTTATTTGTAGATGAGGAAAAGTGTAAAAGCTTATAAACAAGTTTCACTGCTTCCTGTTCTACTTGGTTTCTTCATTAAAAACAATTCTTTCATTTATTTTCTACCCATTCTGAAGGATTTCCATCTCAATACTTGGACACTTACTGCAGGGAATATAAAATGTTAATTTTTTTTTTAAAAAGTCACTCATTTTCTTTCCCTTTTTTAGTTTCAAGCAATGCCAGCTTGGGAAAAATAATGTAAGACTTAATTATTTTAGAGACATACAAATGCAAACACGCAAAACACATTTTTCATTATCCAGCTGCTGAAGCGCTAGAGGTGACATGCATTATCAGATAATATTTTCGAAACATACTTTCATGAGCCTTCTTCCAAATGTCAATATATATATATATATATATATATATATATATATATATATATATAAATAAAAGTTTCATTAAACACAACTAACAAGGTACTGCAATTAAGCATTCTATTTAATTTTTCTTGTGTGCATACAAATGTTTTCTTTCTGGACACAAAGTGCATACATACACATTCAGTTTAAAAATGAAAAATAAAAATCATCCTTAATAATGGCTAAAAGAATAGCCAAAAGTGCTCAGATATGCATAAAATTTGGACAGTTTTTTTTACACATTGTGTCCAGAAAAGAAAACAAAAAAATTAAATAAAAAGCTTAATCAAAGTACCTTGTCAAAAATCTTTAACAGAACTTGTATAAAAGAAGGATTGCTACCTAAATCACATTATATATATATGACAAAGTTTACTTTTGATGCAATTTGTACTTCAGAACTTCATCAGGCTAAATTTGTTATGTAGGTATGACTACACATGCACACAAACAAGGGGTACTGTGAATTTGCACATGTGTAGCCCTACCAACAAAACAAATTTAATCTGATGAAGCCCTGAAAGACAAAACACATCACAAATAAACTTTTCCACTTTGTCATATATATATATATATATATATATATATATATATATGCACATTTCATTGAATATGACAGACAAGATGCTTTTATTTAGTTTTTTATACAATTTCTCATGCGATCTAATAATGTTTTTCTTTTCAGATGATAAATTATATAAAAACTGTCCGAATGTTTTTTTTGCCCAACCGCTTTATATAATTTATCATCCAAAAAGAAAAAAAATATTAGATCACATGAGAAATTGTATAAAAACTAAATAAAAGCACCTTGTCATATTCAATGAAATGTGCATGAAATAAGGATTGTACCCTAAATACACAAATTTTATATATATATATTGTGGTCAGATATATTATGGTGAACTATGAATGTTTAATGTGTTGTTATGCAGTATATCTCTGTGATGTTCTTATAGTCATTTTTTAAGGTTGGATGTTTTGTTGATGAACATCATTGGGCAACTTGTATAATCTATTCTGTATATTCCTGCCCCTGTCATATTGTTGCTATCTTGTTTGGTGTTAATTATATCCCTTATTGTTTTAGACGTGCAGTTGATGAATTTTAGGTTAAGATTGGATAAGTTATTTTTTATGGTGGCGCTTAGGGAATTGGTAAGTAGGATTATGTTTCTATTTTTGTTATGGTTATTAGGATTATTATTATTTGTGTTTTTTTTTGTATTTTTCTTCTATGAATTTTGTAGGATTTGCATTTGGAATTGTGCAGGAAATAATTTGGGTACTGGAGTTATTATTTAAAAACAATTGAATAAATTGGAGTTATTATTTAAAAACAATTGAATAAATTGGAATCATTATTTTAAAAAACATTGGAATAAATTGGAGATATTATTTAAAATAACAATTGAAAAAATTGATATTATTATTTAAAAAAACAATGGAATAAATTGTAGTTATTATTTTTTAAAAAACAATTGAAGAAAGTGGTCCTTTTAAGGAAAATATAGACTTGGCCTATATGTACATAAGTTTTGAAAGTAAGAATAACTGTGAGAGCCATACATAAGACATGGCTTAAAGAATATTTCCTATTAAAGTTGGATGCCAATATTTTATTCAAAACTCAACCTCAAATAGCTGAAAAAAAACTTGAATTGTCATCAATGAAAAAAAATATATTAAGAGATTCCAGGACTGAACAAAAGCTATGTATCCATAGATCTGGTATTTTTATGTTTTAATAGAGAATCTATAAAGTCTGGTGGTATCATAGGAAATGGATTAGTGGTAATGATGATTAGATCCTGAAAGCAAGGGTATTGTAATGAAGGTGTCATTGATGCTGTTTTGTAGTAGTTTTATGAATTTGCTAGAAAACAGAGAATACTTATAATTCAAATTATGATTTATGATTATCATAAAAATTATTTATGTGTTAAGGAAAATATAGAATTTTATTAAAATTTATAATTAAAATTTTATGATTTTTAACCAATATCTATTTTAATATGATTTTCTTTAAGTGTTATCTTAAAAAAGTAATATTAAAATGGTTATGAGATAAGCATCTTAAAAATTTTAATTAAAATTTTAGTTAGAATTCTATTCATATATTCTGTACTTGACTTAATACCCAAATAATATTTATGACAAATTATAATTTGAATTATAAGTATTTACTATTTTCTTGAGATATACGTAATTTTACTCATCATAACTTTCTTTATTTTCCTTCATGAAATCATATTTTAACATTTTCCTATGTACAAATCCCACTGATTTGTTCAATTATTTTATTTATTGTTAAAAATCTTTCAAATTAACCATAGGTATTCTAAGTAGCAAGGTTTTATCTATCTATCTATCTATCTATCTATCTATCTATCTCAGTCTGTTCATTATCTATCTATCTATCTATCTATCTATCAATCTATCTCAGTCTGTTCATATCTATCTATCTATCTATCTATCTATCTATCTATCTATCTCAGTCTGTTCATATCTATCTATCTATCTATCTATCTCAGTCTGTTCATATCTATTTATCTATCTCAGTCTGTTCATATCTATCTATCTATCTACATATCTGTCTGTTCATATCTATCTATCTACATATCTGTCTGTTCATATCTATCTCAGTCTGTTCATATCTATCTATCTATCTATCTATCTATCTATCTCAGTCTGTTCATATCTATCTATCTATCTATCTATCTATCTATCTATCTATCTATGTATCTATCTATGTATCTGTATATTTGGAAAGTAGCTGAAAAACAAGTCACAAGTTGATCCAAGCCTTGTGAGTATAATTTGGTAGTTGAAACCGTTTAGAAGCTGTGGATGGTTGGTGCTAGTATGAAATCACAAGTCATCGTGATTGAGAGTTTGAGTATACTAGCATTGTTCAAACTATTGTCATGCCAGATTATGTGTTCCCTCTCAGAAACCATAACTAAGGTCTGCTCAGTAGTTTTGCAGTATAAATCACAGGTTGACTCTGTGGGTGCTGAACAAACAAAGCAGGTGTCTGCAACAGGGAATGGATAGCTGCGCTAACACACAGGTGTGCTCAAAAAATAAGAGTAGGCATATATTTTATCTATCTATCTATCTATATATATATATATATATATATATATATATAATAAATATAATAAAAAGACTTAAACACTAATATTCCATGGTCATAATTTATTACATTGGAATCGTAAGAACGATCCAATTCATCAGGCCTACAGATACAAAAAGAAAAATGTTAAATATATAAGCTATTCACAAAAAATGCTGAAGACTGGATGAAAACTTCCATGAAAATTAGAATATAGATTGAAATAAGTTATATAATAATTATCAAAATTATTGCGTTTAGCATGAAACAGCCTGTCGCCTCTGAATGTTGACTTCAATGTTCACTTTTATATTTATATTTACATACGCTCTATTTCTGATATTGAGCAATTTATCCAATAAATATAGCACACCTTAAAACTATATATATATATATATATATATATATATATATATATATATATATATATATATGAAGAAATTAATGATCAGTGTTGAACTAGATCAGGAAACAGTTGTATTAAAAAAGTGCTCAATACACATATAAAAAGATAAAAATTTAACATGTAGAGCTTTTAAGCATAAAAAATTAGGAGATCAACCAATTCCACTACCTTGATTTCAACCTTTTGGTAACTTCAGTTGATTTCAGTCAATTGATTACTTAATGCTTTATTTTTTTAAAAATAAAAATTTATTAACGCTATATTTTTAAAATAATAAATAAGTTGGCCTTTGTTTACATGTTTAATTTTTTCAGCTGTAGATTTTTTCTTCAAGTTTTAAATTTTTACACACACATACATAGATATATACATTTTACAATTTTAGCAACAATTTCAAAGTGTAATTTTTTTTTTTTTGGTTCTTTAACTAACATATGAAAGAATCTTAAAAATCTTGAAATAGATATTTTAGAAATTCATTTCTGGAATAATATAATCATGATTACAAAATTAAAACTTTTACCAAATGCATTACTTTATTATTAATAGTTGACTAATTTATTTTTAATCTTATTTTTTCAGGTAATTTTTATTTTCTTGCTTAATAATTGCAGGAAGTAAAAAAATATGACCTGAGTGTTGTGACAAAATCCCACAAAAATAAAATGAAGGAAATACAAGAATACAAGAATTTTAATACTCTTTTTAATAAATTCAGACAACTTAATATAAATTCATTACTTGTAAATAATAATAAAAAAAAACTAAAGAAGCAAGATATATAAATAATAATCTTAATATATTTTTTCTTTTATTTTTATATACTGCTGAATTTATACTTGAATCTTTAAAATATTTAGCAAATAAAACTTTTTCTGTATTATTTATTAATTTTCCTTGGTTTAATATTAGATCTTTTTAATTTTGCTGTTCAGCATAGAATATGATTTTACCTATATGTACACAAATTTCAGGGTCTTTTAGAATGACACCCACATTTTTATATAAACAAGAATTTTGAGTCCATAAAGAATGTTACCCATATTTTAAGATATTATTTTAAGATTAGGAAAGCTAATGTCCTGTCAGCACCCAGCAGTAGAACTCAAGTTGTATAGAGTATAAAATTTCCACCATATTAAGAGGAAAACTGATCCAGAAACTTGCAAATTCACTTCAAAATGTCTGCCCCTGACTTTGCCACATTTTATCAAAATGAAACTTAATATGCTATTAAACATCTTTGCCAGTAACAGCAGTAATCAGTTATAAAGGTATTAAAAAGCTAAGAAACTTATTTGAACCCAGATTTTCCTGTGAAACATATTGTCTTCTTAAAAGAAACAACAACAATAAATAATGTTTATCAACAGACATAAAAGATAAGAACTAATGATTTAAAAAAATATGTAAAATTATGTGGAGATTGGGAAATTTATTTTCTATAATTTTTAGAAAAGTTATTAATATATTAAACTTTGAACTTTGTATGTGTTGTTAAAGATGTTAATACAAAACATGTCAGCCAACCCATTTGAAAACCTTCTTGGAAGCAATGATGTCACCTACCCAGAATCCTTCATAAAAATCCAGGATGTGGAATTAGTAAATACTAAACACTTCCAATGCCTTTGTGTATGGATCAGTGTTATATTCCATGCTAAGGGAATAAATACTTAACACCAGGTGGATAATGGAAGAAAGGTTTATTGTATACAACTAGTACAATATGAAATACGGTACAGTTATCCACACAGGTAAATCTAGTAGTGAGTGCCACTAATTGGAAGGTTAGACGTGTTTGCGTCTTCTTGATCTCACTCTTCTTCAAGTCTCTCGTAGACAGTTGACTTTATAGGTACTTACTACCTATAGTGTAATCATTCATGGGGGTGACTGGTTATTCCATTATATCAATCGGGTATAACAAATTTAGTATAGGAGATAAGGAAATTGAATGTAAAATAGGCTGTGCCAAAGGTAGATTTGCACAACATTACAAATTGCTACAAAACCAAATCATCAACCTGAAAGCTTGAGTTATGTATTTAAATAGTCTTGTAAGACTTTCATATGGATGCTGTGCATGGCACCAAAGCCATTCAGAAGTATCTAAACTGCCAGGTGTATAGAACCACTTCCTAAGATCGATGTTGAAAAAAGAGCTTTGAGCAAATAAAGCCTGATGAGTCTTGGCAAAGATCATCCTTCTTTGAACCTTGTGGACTGATGCTACAGAATCACAGACAAAGAACTGTACCAAATAACAGAAACCACATCACTTGAGGAATACCAACAGACGCAGCTAATAAAATGGTTTAGCACATGTAACTCAAAGAGGAAATAATGACATAATCAAGATGTTAACATTCCACACCATTTCAAATAGAAGGGTTGGGAAGAAACTCCCATCATTACTGAAAAGAGTGATACAGGACTTGAAAAATCTGTTCTCCTAAAAAAGTGTTTTCAGAGAAAGATTTTACAAATTTCAACCGAAAACAGTACTGGCTGCTTGGTTAATGAATGCCAAATGTTTCCTTATAAGGAAACAACTAATATTACCATTATCTTTTACAAAGTGTGTAACTGATAAGAAAAAGTCCCTTTTATTTATTTTTATGCTTTTACAATGGTGTTCATCTTGTACAAGACCTGAAAGCAACTTGAGGTAGAGAGTTATAGAGTAAGAAGCACTTGGGAAGTATCCCCTTGGGAGTCTGTTCCACAAAGCAGTGGTTCAAGGGAAGAATTTACATCTCACCCATG
>OZ038520.1:3314356-3364356 GCA_964036315.1 Acanthosepion esculentum
TTTATTTTGATCTGTGTTTTTATTAACGTAATAAAAATTTGTTTATATAGCTTATTTAATAGTTTTGTTTTTGTTTGGGAAGATAAAGCTATTTGTTGAATTTTGGGGTTGATTGTTGTGGTTTGTTCTGACTATTATTTTGGCGGGAACAGTTTTTAATTTATTTATTTGGATTGATTATCTTTATTTGTTTTTTCTAAACGGCTAATTTATCGGTATCAGTTGTTAGTTTATTTATATATTTGGATGTATTTAGATCAATTTATTATACTTGTCGTTATTTATTTATTACACTGTATATTTTCTCTTTTTGGTTTTTGATATTTAAGTAACGCAGTATATTATTTTTTATTCATTATTTTTTTATCGTTATATAACAGTTATAGCTATTTTTCCTCCGATTTTTTGTTTTGATTTTTTATAGTCTAATATTTTGGTCATAATAGTTTGCTAATTTGTTTATTATTTACTTTATTTATTGATTTTATTGATTATTTATTTACTTTATTTATTGATTTTGTTCCTTATTTTTTATTATATATATATATATATATATATATATATATATATATATATATATATATATATATATATTTTAAGACATTTTTTTATGTGTATACGTTCTTTTTATAGATACAAATATTAAAGTAAATGCTCTGTTTATAATAAACAGTATTAAACAACATTTACCAGCCTGAATGTCCGAGAAATTTTCATCCTCCGACAGGAATCAAACCTGTATCCTGTAGTTTAAAGACAGTAAAATCGACCTTGCTAACTGTGGCCCAATTGGTTACAGGTACGTCAGGCTATATGATGGTTCCATATAGGATACAGGTTCAATTCCTGTCGGAGGATGAATATTTTCTATGAAAATTTCTTGGACATTCAGACCAGTAAATGTTGTTTAATACTGTTTATTATAAACAGAGCATTTACTTTAATATTTGGATCTATAAAAAGAATGTATAAACATAATGTCTTAATATATATATATATATATATATATATATATATATATGTGTGTGTGTGTGTGTGAGTGTGTGTGTGCGTTCGTGTGTGTGTGTATGTGTGTGTGAGTATGTATATATATATGTATATATACATGCATGCACACACATCTCTTTATTTATCTCATATATATTGCACGTGTCTTTTTAATGATACAAAGGTTATATATATATCTATCTATCTATCTATCTATATATATATATATATATATATATATATATATAATGAGAGAGAGACGGAGAGAGAGTAAGATATTAAGACTACAGATTATTAACGCTTAACCAAACTTGTTGGCTAGTAAATTACCAGAGTTTGATGTGCTCAAAGGCAAGTAGATTTTGTAAAAAAAGTGATCACTATAAAAAATAAAAGAAGAAACTAAAGTAAATAGATAAAGAAAAGTTCAAAAGACTTATCTGTTGAACTTTGGTTTTTACAGATACACTGCTTGAGATGGTTAGATAAATCAATTTATATATAATATATATAAATATCAATGGAGCAACAGATTTATATTATCTTGATTAGTGGAATGGTGCAGGTGCAAAACTTTCAATCAAAAGTCTTTTGAACTTTTATTTTATTTCTCTCTATATGTGTGTGCATATATATATATACACACATATATATGTATATATATATATATATATATATATATATATATATATATATATACATGTATATATATATATATATATATACATGTATATATATATATATATATATGTATATATATATATATATACATGTGTATATATATATATATATATATATATATATATATATACATATATATATGTATATATATTTACATATATATACATATTATATTGGTATATTTTATTAGAATAAATTACAATATATTTATATAAGTTACAATACATATATATATATACGCACACAAAGTCACATATATATACATATTTTTTTTTTTGCTTCTTCCGTCGAACTCAACGTATGAGGGCCAGACAGATCAATTCCCAGAAACTGAAAGCCGGACAGCCACACCAGATTTGATTATAGTGGCGAAGGCTTTGTGCAGGGCCATCCACACTTTTTATACATATATACATACATATATATACACATACATATATATATATATACACACACACACACACATATATATATATATATATATATATATATATATATATATATATATATATATATATATATACACATACATATTTTCATAAAATTTCTGTGTATATGTTATTTTTTGTCAAACTTAGTCCACTTCGTAATATATATATATATATATATATATATATATATATATATATATATATATAGGTATATATATATATATATATATATATATATATATATATGTATGTATATATATATATATATATATATATATATGTATATATATATATATATATATATGTATGTATATATATATATATATATGTATATATATATATATATATATATATATATATATATATATATATAAATATATATATATATATATGTATAGATACACGTATCTATACATATATTTGTTTAATCATACATGTGGACATATGTACAAAAACGCATATTGCAATACAGAATTATCATTTTCCATATGTGAAGAAAAAAACAGAAATATCTTCAATAAAATATTTTTAAAATATGTGCATCTATGTGTCTTTTCATATCTATCTATCTATCTATAGATCTATCACAGTTTGTTCATGTCTATCTCTCTATCTATCTATCTATCTCAGTTTGTTCATATCTATCTATCTATCTCAGTCTGTTCATATCTATCTATCTATCTATCTCAGTTTGTTCATATCTATCTATCTCAGTTTGTTCATATCTATCTATATATCTATCTATCTATCTATCTCAGTTTGTTCACATCTATCTATCTATCTATCTCAGTCTGTTCATATCTATCTATCTATCTATCTCAGTTTGTTCATATCTATCTATCTCAGTTTGTTCATATCTATCTATATATCTATCTATCTATCTATCTATCTCAGTTTGTTCACATCTATCTATCTATCTATCTATCTCAGTCTGTTCATATCTATCTATCTATCTATCTCAGTTTGTTCATATCTATCTATCTCAGTTTGTTCATATCTATCTATATATCTATCTATCTATCTATCTCAGTTTGTTCACATCTATCTATCTATCTATCTCAGTCTGTTCATATCTATCTCAGTCTGTTCATATCTATCTATCTATCTATCTCAGTTTGTTCATATCTATCTATCTCAGTTTGTTCATATCTATCTATATATCTATCTATCTATCTATCTCAGTTTGTTCACATCTATCTATCTATCTATCTATCTCAGTCTGTTCATATCTATCTATCTCAGTCTGTTCATATCTATCTATCTATCTATAGATCTATCACAGTTTGTTCATGTCTATCTCTCTATTTATCTATCTATGTCACTTCATGTCTATTTTGTCTATACAAATACATCTTCACATGCATATATGTTGCATATACACACATGCATATGTATACATATATGGATTTATTTATATGCCACATATATTATTTATGTATCCATTCATAATCACTCCATATTTATCTTCTGAACTATACAAATACATCTGTACATTCATATAAAGTAAACATACACACACACACACACATAGATATGTATCTATACATACACACACATGTATACATATATGCGTGTATTTCTATACCAAAATTTCTTTTTGCATAAATTACTGAGTAAAAACTAAAAATTATGTATAAAGTTTGTTTATTTATTAATTTATGCAAATACTTGTACCTATATACATACATGTTTATATATATATATATATATATATATATATATATATATATATATATATATATATATATATATATATATAAATAATATCAATAGATGATTTGTAGGGATAATTCCAATGAGGATATAAACTCAAAGAGAGCTAAATGCAAGAACAGAGCAATGTATCCATTATATATATATATATATATATATATATATATATATATATATATATATATATATTTGTTTACATACATAAAGATTTTTTGCCTTGTATAAATTATGAAGTAAATCCTAGATAAAATAGAAAAATTGAACAGACTCATCTTCAAAACAAAACAAACCAAACCAAAATAAAACACCAATAGATATTGATAATCTGTTAATATAAGTAAACTGCTAAGTAACAAAAACGTTAAGTAAAGTTTGTAAATTAGTATATCATGTACATTACCGTTGTGAACTTGTAGTTGTTCTGTAAATTCACTGTGCTGGACACATGGCATGATTTTGTATTGACTATTAAGTTGTAGAAATTCAGTTTTTTGGGAAATTAATTTCTAAATCATTGTTGTTAAAATGAAGTTTCCTATTTTATCAGCTGGTTTTCCTTCCTGTAACTTTATGCAGAATACACTTAAAAGAAGAGGACACGTCACTTGTATAAAATTCTTGCTCCAAAATAATAATAAATACTTCAGAAACATCAAAACATGTTTTCAGTGTGTGGAAGTTGATGGCAAGCCGTCTAAGTCTGTGCAGAATCACATATGCCAGCATGTACCACTAAGTCTGGTGAGTCGACAGACAGTATGGAAATATACCAACATATCCGTTAAAAAAGAATCTAACTCCCTTTCCCTGTTCCATATGCACTCTCTCTCTCTCACTCTCACTCTCTCTTCCACTCTTATTCTATCTCTATTTATCTCTCTTTCTCACACACACACATATTAGTTTGTAGGTACTAACCATTGTAGTTGGGGGAGGTTCTGGTATGGGTCAGATTCGTGGGAAAGGAGAAATATATGCAACATGTATTTGAATAAGTGTCAAGAAAATAGAAAGTTTTACTTTTTTTCTCTGTAAATATTCCATGTTACCATTATCTGTTTCTCCAGTCTTTAAAAATTAAGTACAAATTCTTAAAATTCTTAAGATAATGCTGCCTTTTTAGTCTTATATAATTCTTATAAGAATAAACAGATGATGAGAACGAAATTAAATTTATTAATTTTAACTTACCTCCAAACAGAGAGAAAGAACAAAGATTCATTAGGTTATATGTGTTTATTTATTGTTGATGAATAAGCATTGAAATAACAGTTTACTCCTATGATATAAAAAAAGCAAATTTAAAAAACTTAAATAATGATAAAAAAATCCAAATTATTTTGAATATTAAATATTTAATGACTAGAACTTTCTTAGCTTTCATATAAAAAAAACTAAAAGGTCTGACAATTATTTTTTTTTATAAGATATTTTTCTTTATGTAAATATTTTTTTTCAGAAATTCATTTTTTGGAAAATTTATCGCTAACTTTATTATAATATTTAATTATACTGCCATATACAGCAAACTTTAAAATGATGAAAACCAGTTTGTTTTTTCATCTATTGATTGTTAAAAAACATCATGGTTGATAAATTATTAAGCCTTTTTCTAATATCAGAATTTCTGATAGTAGTTTTTTTATTCCATCTATTTTTGAATGTTTATCTTCACCTTGATTGATTTTAGCATAATTTTTTGGTTGATATATATTCTTCAGCCTTCCTCAAATGTTTTTTGTAATCACTCTTTAGATACATTATATACATTTGCTAAAATATTCTGTTAAGAACAACAAAGATGAAGATAATAGTAAAGAAATACATGAATTAATAGAAATATGTCATTGGAAAGTTTGAAACAATCCAGAAAGGCCAAGAATGCATTAGCCAAAAATTATCTTGAAAAACAATAAAGATGAAGAAAACAGTTAAAAATATATGAATTGTTAAAAAGATTTTATCTTAGAAATTCAGAAAACAAATTTTATTTGAATTATGCTACAGAAAAAAAGAAAGACATTTTAAATTTAACTTTTATTTTTATACTACAAATAATTTTTTGTACTGCAGATAATCCCTTAACATTGCACTGCAGATAATCCCTTAACATTGCACTGCAGATAATCCCTTAACATTGCACTGCAGATAATCCCTTAACATTGCACTGCAGATAATCAATTTGTATCTCAGATAATTATTTATTATTGTACACCAGATAATCAGCTAGTACTTCTGATAATTTTGCATTTCAGATAATCTTTCATATTTATACTTCAGATAATCCATTATATTTGTACTTCAGATAACCTTTATCCTTGTACTTTAGATAATCTTTCAAATTTGTACTTCAGATAATTTATTATATTTGTACTTTAAATAATCTTTATCCTTGTATTTAGATAATCTTTCATATTTGTACTTCAGATAATCTTGAATTTCAGATAATCTTTCATCTTTATATCTTTGTCTTTGTACTTCAGATAATCTTGAATTTCAGATAATCTTTCATCTTTATATCTTTGTCTTTGTACCTCAGATAATCTTTCATCTTTATATCTTTATCCTTGTACTTTAGATAATCTTTCATATTTGTACTTCAGATAATCTATTATATTTGTACTTTAAATAATCTTTATCCTTGTACTTTAGATAATCTTTCATCTTTATATCTTTGTCTTTGTACCTCAGATAATCTTTCATTGTCAATGTTTAATCTTTGTGCACATAAAAAAACAGTATGTCAAAAGTACAGTTATTCTTCTGACACTGCCATTACTGTATACACTTTTGACTCCCTCAGCAATGTTTATTTACAAGAATATAAAAATATGTGAGCCAAGTACAATGAAATATTTATTATCTACCATTTTATAAAGAAATAAATTTGAAAAGAAATCTTTTTATTCAAAAATTTATAAAAAAACTACAAATTAATCAAATTAAGTAAACCAACAATAATGCAATATTTGCACTAAAAATTAGACATTCTTTAATTATACACAAAGAATGAAGGTTAAACATTATCTTTTTCAACTCTGTGCTTCAGATAGTTTCTTTCAAAATATTCGTAATAAAACAATTATATAAAACCCTTTAATTTATTCACTACTACAGTGATCATAACATCTCAACTTACAGTTATTTGTTATGTTGGAAAATGTCAAGGTTGATAAAGAGGTAACAGCCTTTTGCTGCTACTGCTTGGAAATAATAATAATAATAATAATAATAATAATAATAATGTTGTTGTCGTCATCATCATCATCATCATCATCATCATTATTATTATCATTATTATTATTATTATTATTATTATTTCCTTTGGTTTTTGGTGTGTACACATTTTGTTTCAGGTCCCACCCAGAGACCTATGGTTAGAAATGGCATCAAGACATTTCCCATTGACAAAAAAAAAAAAAAAAATTATTTTACATAGATAAAGCCCTTCGTAAGTTGTGGGCTGTACCCGTGAGAACAATTTTTTGTATTGCTTTAAGGCATGGGCTTCCAGGAATCCCTTCAATTTACTGGAGTATTTCCCAACCAATTTGAAGGCTCCAACTACATAGGGATTGTTGATGTTCCCATGTGCCACATTTTTGAGATTTTGATTTCAAGGCCCTTGTATTTTGATAGCATTTTGAAGAAGAAGAAGAAGAAGAAGAAGAAGAAGAAGAAGAAGAAGAAGAAGAAGAAGAAGAAGAAGAAGATGATGATGATGATGATGATGATAATAATAATAATAATAATAAATCTAAAATGTAAAATTGGAGCTTGGAAAGATAAATTAATACATAAGGCATAGAATGTGTGAAGATTGATAAAAGGGAAACATGTGGTTGAAGAAAGGAGACATGAAGGAAGAAAGAGAATCTTGTACAAACATTAAGAGCCAACTATGTCAAATATCACATTGACAAAGCAGTGCTTCTGTAGAATGTGTTTGACAGCAAAAGAGACTGTAGGTTACATAGCAAGTGAATGTAATCTATTGGTGCAATAAGGGTGCAAACAGAGATATGGCAATATTGCACATATGGTAAACATAAATTGAAGAAAGCATAAAAGTGGTAAAGTTGTCTGCAGTAGTAGGAAATGAGAGTATACTGCTGCTCTGGAACTTTTCCATGCAATGTGATAATGTAATTGAATTCCAGTTGTAGTTGGAGCCCACAGATTGATGGGAAAAGGTTCAAACTTATTGAAGGGATTCCATATCTTAAAGAAATACAAAAATCTGTACACACAAGTACAGCTCACACCTTATAAAAAGCTTTATCTATGTGTATGGTCTTAGGTTGCCTCTATTTTTGTTTTTGTTTATGAAAATGCTCAGTCGAAAATGTCATGATGACATTTCTGACCACAGGTCTCTGGTTGGGACTCATAAAAAAATGACTATACAACAGAAATCAAAGGTGGTGGTGGTTGTTGTAGTAGTAGTAGTAGTAGTAGTAGTAGTAGTAATAATAATAATAATAATAATAATAATAATAATAATAATACATGAAAAGGTTATGGCTTCTTCTGAAGTTTAAGTTGAATGCCTGTAATCTTATAACTGCTGTCAATACCTGGGCTGTATCTGTGGTAAAGCATAGTTGAGTAGTAGTTGTATGGACAAAGGAGTTACAAACTCTGGACAGAAAAAACCCAAACACTGCTTTTTGAGAATGTTGCTTTGCACCAAAAGTTAAATGTGATAAAATTATACACACTCCATTCCACACTTATTAGCACTCTTGAGTTTGTAGTGAGTGAACATAGATCATTCGAATGGTACCTGGTAAACAATGAAGAAACACTCCTAAAATACAAAGTGAAATCCAAAAACCTTGTAAAAGAAATCATCAAGAACAAAGCAGAATACATGAAGAGTGTAGTGAAAGAGAAATTAAAAGCAGAGAGGCAATGGCCACTTCATGGACAGTTTAAGGAGGAATACCAAAGGCTGTGAGACAAAAGATTCATGGGATTGGTTGATGAAAAGAAAACCAAAAACCTGCTGGTAGTCACCCAGGACCAAGACCTGGATACAAATTTTGTCTGGAAGAATATCTATCAAACATTGGATTTGGACAAGTGCAGTGTGTGGCGTGAAGGTTGGAAATGTAACCCACATCATTAGACCTTGTGAAAAAAGAATACAAGTGATAAAGTGACCTCCCACCTGCTTTGGTGTTTATGTAGGAATTATGAACTTGAAGTCAACAACAGAAATGGTACTGCCACAAATCAGAGAACATGACTGAAAATGACCAAGTCAAGATCTTATGGGATTCCAACATCCAAACAGACAGACTTGAGGCTACCAAACCAGTTGTCACCATTGTTGAAAAAAACAAGAAAAGAAAATGTCTCCTCATTGATATAGCTGTTCCTGGTAACTGTAACATTAAAGCCAAAGAAATTAAAAACTTAAAGAGTACACTGTCTTCCAGATTGAAGTGGCTAGAATGTGGAAGGTTCAGGAAACTATTGTCCCAGTTATCATGGGTGTGTTGGGGTCAGTACCAACAAATTTAGACTGATATTAAGTAAATTGGGAATCACATCATTTCAGACATTTGCATTACTTGGTTCTGTAAATATTCTGTGAAAGGTGCTATCAGTTTAAAGTTGGATCAAATGAAGAAAACCCAAAATGCAAGATCTACAGTTGAAAAGAAAAAGTTAGAAGAAAAAGAGGAGATAATAATAATAATAATAATAATAATAATAATGTGGTCATTATTCAAGTGATGGGAATGATCCTGAAAAGCCAAGTAAAAAGATAAGAAGTAGAAATTAGAGGCACTATTTAGATAATGGCATTAGTGAAATTAACTAGAATCCTGAGAAGAGTGTTGGAATATTGAGGAGACTTGCTGTCACTTAATCTCCAATGTAAACCACCAATTACTATTGGTGGGAACCTTTCATGAATGAATGAATAATAATGGGACCATTATGAGAGTGCTTGGAATGGTCTTGAAGAGCCTAGTAAAGATTAGAAATGGAAATTTGAGGAATTGTTGGAACCATCCAGATAATGGCATTACTGAAATCAACTAGAATACTGAGAAGAGTGTTGGAATATTGAGGAGACTTGCTGTCACTTAATCTCCAATGTAAACCACCAATTACTATTGGTGGGAACCTTTTATGAATGAATGAATAATAATGGGATCATTATGAGAGTGCTTGGAATGGTCTTGAAGAGCCTAGTAAAGATTAGAAATGGAAATTTGAGGAATTGTTGGAACCATCCAGATAATGGCATTACTGAAATCAACTAGAATACTGAGAAGAGTGTTGGAATATTGAGGAGACTTGCTGTCACTTAATCTCCAATGTAAACCACCAATTACTATTGGTGGGAACCTTTCATGAATGAATGAATAATAATGGGATCATTATGAGAGTGCTTGGAATGGTCTTGAAGAGCCTAGTAAAGATTAGAAATGGAAATTTGAGGAATTGTTGGAACCATCCAGATAATGGCATTACTGAAATCAACTAGAATACTGAGAAGAGTGTTGGAATATTGAGGAGACTTGCTGTCACTTAATCTCCAATGTAAACCACCAATTACTATTGGTGGGAACCTTTCATGAATGAATGAATAATAATGGGACCATTATGAGAGTGCTTGGAATGGTCTTGAAGAGCCTAGTAAAGATTAGAAATGGAAATTTGAGGAATTGTTGGAACCATCCAGATAATGGCATTACTGAAATCAACTAGAATACTGAGAAGAGTGTTGGAATATTGAGGAGACTTGCTGTCACTTAATCTCCAATGTAAACCACCAATTACTATTGGTGGGAACCTTTCACGAATGAATGAATAATAATGGGACCATTATGAGAGTGCTTGGAATGGTCTTGAAGAGCCTAGTAAAGATTAGAAATGGAAATTTGAGGAATTGTTGGAACCATCCAGATAATGGCATTACTGAAATCAACTAGAATACTGAGAAGTGTGTTGGAATATTGAGGAGACTTGCTGTCACTTAATCTCCAATTGCTGGGAACATTAAAGAAATAAATAATTTGGTAGTTTTTAATCTGGAACATTCTGGACACTTCTTAAACTGGACAAAAGAGAAACTAAAAATAATAATAGTAATAATAAGAAGACTAAGGAGAAGGAGAAACAAAAGCAAATGCAATGGACCAAATGCTGAAATGATGGTAAAAGAAGTCTCTTCATGGTCAATCCCCTCGCTGTACCAAACAATCTGATGTAGACAAATCCGGTACCTATCAGTGTCTATGTAGTGCAGGGTTAAAAGCTGAAACCAAAGGTTTTACTCTTGCTACACTGGACCAATGCTTGCTAACTAGCACACATAATGAAAAATTGTGTTAATCCAAAATGCAGATTCTGTGACAAATAATTCATCACACACAACTATGTCTGAGCATTTAATTTTTCAAATTTTTATTCTGAAAATAAAGAGAATAAATAAAAAAACCCTGGAGAATTCTGGGATTCTTTAATTTTTTAACAGGGGCGAGAAATGGATGGTTAACTTTAATGCCTCTAAAACAAAACTGCTCTCTATTAACCACCACAAGGATCCATCCCTGCATCCCATTAGAATGTCTGAAGACCAACTTCTCGAGAGCTCCTCTCTGCAGCTGCTCGGTCTCACGCTGTCCGCTGATCTGAGATGTAACAAATACATCGAGTCAGTTGCATCATCCACTGCAAGGAAAGTTGGTTCCCTGTGCCGAGCCAGGAAATTTTTCTCCCCGGAATCGATCCTCCAAGTCTATAAATCGACCATTCGCCCTTGCATGGAGTATTGCTGCCATATATGGTCTGGGGCCCCTGCTGTTTGCCTCAGGGTTCTTGATAAGATCCAGAGATGGATATGCAATGTGATTGGCCCTGATCTGTCATCTCGTCTGCAGTCGCTCTCTCACAGATGCGGTGTTGCCTCGCTCTGCCTTTTTTACAAGTACTTTCACGGTAATTGCTCCGAGGAGCTGCTTTTGCTTGTCCCTAGGCCTTGTGAATTTAAATGTCCTATGAGGCTGGCATCCCGTTCCCACCCCTACACCGTTGAAACTGTTAGATGTAGACGTCTCTTCTACTCTAATAGCTTCATGTCTCGCACATCTCGCCTATGGAACTCCCTTTCCTATTACTGTTTCCCTGACAAATACAATCTCCAACGGTTTAAGTGTAGCATCAATCGACATCTCCAGTTGCCTTGATCTATCCACTTCCCTTCTCCACATCCTTTCATCTTTCATTCCTATCTGCTCTCGCCCCAAATCTTCTGTAACCCCCTTGCCTTCACCGACCCACTGTCTTTCTCTTTCTCCACATCCTTTCCTTTACCACTCCTATCTGCTCTTCTTCCAACCCTTCTATAACCCCTTGCGTGATAGTGGCCTCCTGCCTTGCTTCGGGTGATACGCTTAAAAAAAAAAAAAAATACAATGTTCAAGTTTTGATTGCATGGAAAATTCAGTTTTGAAGGATTATTGTTCCTTTTGTGAAATAGTGGTTAAATTATTTCTTTAAATGGGAGAATGTTTCCATTTTAAAATGCTTTATTGACAGCTTGAAGAATCTTTAAGCTTATTTAGAATAAAGCATTTTTTAACAAGAGTAATTTAAAGAAAATTCACACAAGCAACTATTCAAAGCAATTTTTTTCTCCTCCTGCATTTTTTCTTCTTTTTTTTTTTCCTTCTCTGATGATCTCCAGTTTTGTAAACTTAAAGACGATATGCATTGTTACAACGAGGCAGATGTTAAGCATATTTTTTCTCCCCTAACTAAAGAAATTTTCATTCTTTTGATGAAATTCTTCTGTTAAAATGTCTGATGTAATTATTACTCTGTATAACAAAATAAAGAAAATTATTTTTTTAAACTTTTTTTTCAATGCGAGTAATTAATAAAACTGACATCTTTTAATCAGTTAACATTGCAAACAATTGACTCAGAAAATCGTAATGAATATCAGCTTTGGCAATATTATCACAAAAAAGCAAAATTAGAGAAAAGCCTAAAAAACTGTGGGTAAATCAGACATTTACTTAATTTTCATCTTTTGTAGAATAATCGAAAATCATGGAAAAGTGAGATTGAAAAAGCAAAAGGCAAAAAAAGAAATTAGAAATGAAAAAGAAATAGGAAAGAAAAATTTAAAAAATGGTGATAGAGAAAATAAGGAAAAGGGAAAAAAGAAAACATGAGGAGATGCAAGAAAAAGATAATGAAAGAGTTAAATGGTAAAATAAAGAGACAGAGTGTGAAAGTGTAGACTGTATATGAGAAAGGGCCAATATAGGAGATAGAGAGAGATAAAGAAAGAGAGAGAACATAGAAGAGAGAAATGAATGTAAAAAAGAAAAAGTGGTATAACTTAAGAGAGAGTGTAAAAGAGAGTGATAGAAAAAGAAATGGAAAGAAAAAAGAGTGACAATAAGAAAAAATGAAAGAGAAAAAAAGTGACAGAAAAAGAAAATAGAGTGGAAAGAAAGAAAGAAGGAAAGAAAAAGTGAAAAAAATTGAATTAGCAAATGAGAGAAAAAGAAAATGAAAGGGAAAGAAAGAAACAAGATTAAATTAAAGAAATGAGAGTAAGGAAATGAAAAAGAAGGTAATAAAAAAGGATAAAAGGAAAAGAAAGAAAAAGAGTAAAAATGAGAAATACATAAAGAAAATGAAGAATAAAAAAGGTAGAATAAAAAAAATATAGAATGAAATTATGAAAACAAATTGGATTTGTAACAAATTGTTGCTTTAACTTTTTTTTAATAGAATCTTTTATTAAAACATTAGACTCATGCAAATACATAAAAAATACCATTTCATTTGACTCATTTAAATATCTTCCATCATTTTAAAATTTTACCCTTTTATAAAAATAAAGTTAATGATTTCTTAGTTCACTATTTTGCATAATTTTCTATCACTTGGATCTGAAAGACATGACTTAAATTTCTGCTTTTCAGATTATGATCATACCTTCTTGCAGGCCCAGATATTGCTAATTGTGATGAACGGATGTTCCCTCAGGGTGGGGCCCATGCCTTGAATGCCTACTGGGACTTAAACTTAACCCAAATCTTGTACATATGATCCATGATCAAAATTTAAGCTGATAATGAGGAACCAAGATATTACTTGAGAATAAGCCAAACAATATCACACAGAAAATAGGTAATAAACTAAAAATATGCAAATAAACACTGAGAATTATTTACATGTGATTGATCACCTATATTAGACAGATAGAAAATTATTTGCCTGAGTTCAGTCATCTACAGTAGACTTTCAGAAAATCATTTGCCCATGATTGGTCATCTATATAAGAGATTGCATAACATTAGTCATCTATGATAGTCACTTGAAAATGTATTTGCTTGAGATTAGTCATTTTTCTCAGACAATTGGAAAATCATTTCCCTGAGATTGGTCTTCTATTTTAGTGACTCAAAAAATCTTTTGCTTGTTATTGGTTATCTATATTTGACAATTCTAAAATTATTCCCCTGGGATTGGTCATCTATGTTAGACACTTAAAACTGTTAGAGTAAACTGTGGATATGGTTATCTCGCTTTCTAAAGAACTCTCTTAAAAAAAACATATAATTTTATATTTCCTTTATTTTTCTGCTGTATAATCAGTTGACGAATAAACTTGTTACGTTACAAACCTCTCATGCCGTTCTCTTTCCCATATACTTCTTGTTATAGTATGTTCACTTACCATTACAACCGAAAAAGCTATGGATGCAACTTTAACAAAAAATGTTTTTAATAAATTGTGATGTGCAGTAAATAAAAAATGGATTTTTTCAGCAATAGAAAAATGAAGCTATCAATCATATCATAAGTTGGTCTTCACTTTCAGAAAAAAGAAAACTGTGTATTTTATGCACATACACAAATACATACATGCACACAGACACACATATATGCAGAAAATCCTGGATGTATTTACATTTATTCAGTGTGTGATTATATGTGATTCATTTGACATACTTACAGTATTTTTCTTTAATAATAATTAAAAATTTTTTTATTTATAATTTTTAATGAGTAGATGTTCATTATTTTTAGTAACTGCTGTAAATTAATATTGACCAGGAAGTCTGTTTCAATGAAAAAAATGTTTAACTAATTCTATCACTGTACAAAGATATAAATAAATTTTATTAAAAATATAGAGACAAGTTATTCTCATTATTTTACAAATTATTCAAACAAGTATCCTCAGCTTTATTGTTTTTATCATTACATATCAGCAGGTACACTCTTTGGTCTTCCTCATATCTAAAATTCTAAGATAGATCATTGTCATCATTTTACAAGTTATTCAGATTAGAATCTTCATTCTTGTTTTTTGCACTCTCTTTCAGATGGTGTATACTTTAGTCTTTCTTAGGCTTTGGTTTTTGTTTTAATTCTTGTACATTTGATCTAATGAGAATCATGTGTATCCGTGCATGTTTGGGTGAGTGTACATGTGTGTGATCTGTATCAGTTTTCATGCATGTTTGGATGGGTGTATATAGGTGTGTGCAATGTTTGCTTGGGTGGGTGTACATGATTGTGTGTATGTGTGTCAGTGCATGTTTGGGTGGGTGTTTATGTGTGTGTGTGTCTGTATCCGTGCATGTTTGGGTGAGTGTACATGTGTGTGATCTGTATCAGTTTTCATGCATGTTTGGATGGGTGTATATAGGTGTGTGCAATGTTTGCTTGGGTGGGTGTACATGATTGTGTGTATGTGTGTCAGTGCATGTTTGGGTGGGTGTTTATGTGTGTGTGTGTCTGTATCCGTGCATGTTTGGGTGGGTATACATTAGTATGCGTGTGTGCACATGTTTGGGTGAGTGTACATGTGTGTGTGTGTGTGTGTGTGTGTGTATCTGTGCATGTCTGGGTGGGTGTACATGAGTGTGTGTGCGTGTGTGTGCGTGTGTGCATGTGTGTGTGTATCTGTGCATGTTTGGGAGAGTGTACATGTGTGTGATCTGTGTTGGTGTTTGTACATATTTGGATGGGTGTATATGTCTGTGTGTGAAAGTTTGGGTGGATGTACATGAGTGTGTGTGTCAGTGCATGTTTGCATGGATGCTCATGTGTGTGAGTGTGTGTGTGTGTGTATGTTTGTGTCTATGCATGTTTGGGTGGGTGTACATGAGTGTGCATGTTTGGGTAATTGTGTATGTGTGTGTGTGTGTGTGCGCGTGTGCCTGTGCATGTTTGGGTGGGTGCATATGAGTGTGAGTGTGTGAATTTTTAGGTGAGTGTACATGTGTGTGTGTGTGTCCATGCATGTTTGGGCAAGTGTACCTGTGTGTGTGTTTGTGTGTATGTGTGTGTGTGTATCTGTGCATGTTTTGGTGTATGTGAAAACCTCTTATATCTTGTTACCTTAAAATGATTAAATGGTAGAAACACTTTCTTTGCTTTTTCACTAAACTGAAGTTCTTTATGCAGCATGATCATTGGAAATACACTTTCAAAGGAATTATATTGGATTTAGTAGATGATAAAATAAGAAATTGATCATTATATTAAAATACACTAATGTGCTAAAAGTCATAGTATGTAACGGTAAGGGTAGGTGGCACTACCATACCTTAACATCATGGACTGATAACGATTGTGTTCTTACATTTGATGAGTCAATGTAAACACTAGCTGTTCATGGCAAGAGGACATGAATTATTAGAGTTCAAATAGGGCATGATAGTGGATGTCATATAGACAGGAGATTGTAAGCAAATATGTGGATATAGATCCGACAGTATGAGGAAAAATATGGAAAAACAAAAAATCCGAATATGTAACTTTACTGTTTTTAATGTTGTTTCAATGTCGACGTCAGACGTTTCAGCCTAGTGGACCTTCTTCAGGACATAGTTATTAAAACATAATTAAAATCAGACGATATTCAAGTCAACATGAAAAGACGATAGACATAAGAATAATCAAAACAAAATGACTGAATTTTAAGATCAGCGTTCCGTTTTGAAATGCGATCACGTCAGCATCACGTGGGCGATGTTGTGAAAACATATTCCTAAAATAGAGTTTATTACTATTAATGAAAGAGAAGAATTTTACTAGAATCTAAAGTTTATAAGTACATTTGTCCAGCATTTGATCGCATTTCAAAACGGAACGCTGATCTTAAAATTCAGTCATTTTGTTTTGATTATTCTTATGTTTATTGTCTTTTCATGTTGACTTGAATATCGTCTAATTTTAATTATGTTTTAACAACTATGTCCTGAAGAAAGTCTACTAGACCGAAACGTCTGACGCCGACATTGAAACAACATTAAAAACAGTAAACTTGCATATTCGGATTTTTTGTTTTTCCATATTTTTCCTCAGACAGGAGATTACATATCTGAAATTGTGAGACATTTTATATAACATGATCTTCAGTGTGATATGTGTACCAGGAATTCTTTACGGAAGGTGATATGCCATTCATTGTGGACTGCATATTAGCTGATCACCAGTCTTTAATGATTGTGACCAGAAATGTCAGTCTAAATGTCGGTAATAACAGATAAGCAACACTAGCTTAAATCATATCCACATATGTAGGCGGTATCAGATGCATATCCAGCAAGTCAAGTATAGAATATAAAAAGCATTCTCCCCAAATATAAGTAAATGCTCTTTTGTATATGATATAGTGTGCCCTAACTGTGGAAGTTTGAACTACAGGAAGTAAGAATGTAGAATATCATATATATCATATAGGGTGAACAATGGCAGGGCTGCTCATAGCAAAGGTTTATGAATCATCAGAGTTTGGACAGGGCAGGGTAGTAAGTCCCAAAGAGATGGGACATTCCATTTAACATTCCTCAATATACAGTATCATATATACAGTGTGCGATAGATAAATTGTCATCTAAATTACGCAAAAATGAAAATAAAACTGACATCTCATTTTAACACATATATATATCAAGATTACATAAAAATATTTTAAAATATTAAAGAGTAAATTTATTCAATATAATCATCATTGGTTTCAACCACGACCTCCAGAAACACTTTGGAATCTCTTGCAACTCTTCTGGATGGTCTCCTTGTTTAAGTTGGTGAATGCTGATATAATCTTTGCCTTCACTTCATCTCTGGTGTTACAAGGCTTTTTGTTGGTCTCTCAATCAAATGTGCCCCACACATAATAATCACAGGAGTTAGGTGGCCAGATTTAAGGGATGATGTGGTTGTAGAAATTGTCTGATGGCCATGACTGGGTTTTCCTGTTTGTGTGGCATGGTGCATAGTCCTGTTGCCAGACACAGGATCTTCCAGCAGACACCCTCTTGACCCAGGGCAGTACTACCTGCTCAAGGCACTTGATGTAGGCCTCCATGTTGAGTTTGAGGCCCTCACCAACAAATATGGGTGTTCTGTTCTTATCAGAATGAGTTTTCCAAGCCGCTGTACCTTTTTAATAACCATTAGACTTATTCAACTCTTTCCAAATCTTTTGCACTGTCTTCAGATTGTCATTCAAACACTCTGAAAAGTTCATACTGGAGGTTCAGTTTCGAATACCAAGCAGTACAGCATGCCATTTCTAAATATCTGGCAGAGTGAATGGCATTATGGTGGTCTTTTTCATACAGACAGTACCCAACTGACCCTACTATATTGTGCAGTCAACAAAAAACTAACAACATGCATGCACAAAATTAAAAATATAAAATGACAACAATTTACTCATTGCACCCCGTATACTAGGAATATTTGATGAAAGACATGGATCTAACCAAGGGTCCTTAATGATCATAACTAAAAATGTCTAGTTATTATTGTATGTAGTAACAGGCATGTGAGACTCAACATCTTTTATAGGTCTTTCAAAAACTTATGCCAAATCAAGCTGTTAGATTAGCAGGGATCCCACATGATAATTAGCACTCATTCTATGACTTTTATCATGGCAGTGTATATTCGGTAAAATCAAGTATTTTTAAAATATGATTTATGATAATACAAGCTTACTATCATCATCATAAAAGCCACATAGTCTCTGACTGTTTTTTCTCTTTACTATAACTTATAACATTTATTGTAATATAAATATGCTGGTCATTTACTTTATTTTCATTTTTTATTTAAATTGCTTAATATATATATATATATATATATATATATGTATGTATTGATAGATTAGCCACAGTAAATTTACATCTAGATTATTACATTTCAACATTATTGGAGATTATTACATTTCAACATTATTGGAGATTATTACATTTCAACATTATTGGAGATTATTACATTTCAACATCTTCTATTGGCAGATCTTCTATTGTCACAGTGCAAGATATTTATAACAAAAATGATAAAAACAAACTAAATGAAATTGGCTAAACCATATACCCAAAACATATATTTAAAAAAAAAAATCTAAAATTCTCAGCATCCCCTCTCCTTCATGTGCATGTGTAATGACATCAGCAAAACATCACTTTAGTCTGATGAAGTCCTAAAGGACGAAATGCATTATGTTAAATCTTTTTCAATTTTATCATAGATTTCCTTAACACACACACACACACACACACACACACACACACACACACACACACACACATATTAAAAAATTATTACATAAGCATGTTATAACATCACTACAAAAATAGTCATTTTGTTTCAACACTTCT
Organism: Acanthosepion esculentum; assembly: GCA_964036315.1. Lineage (NCBI taxonomy): Eukaryota > Metazoa > Mollusca > Cephalopoda > Sepiida > Sepiidae > Acanthosepion > Acanthosepion esculentum. Next base: position 3,333,840 of record OZ038520.1, read on the forward strand.
GGTGTCTTATCAAGTGATTGGAATTTTATTCCATCTATACTAACCTTGTATTTGTATATATACATATAGTTATCTATATTTATTACTCTGTATATAAATTTATACATTGAACTCTCATCATGGATTTAACTTTTTAATATTTTTATATTAAAAAGAATTCCTTGGAATAATCCCTACCACCTACAGATTTAGTATTATATATATATATATATATATATATATATATATATATATATATATATATATATATATATATATATATACATATATATATATATATATATATGTATATGTATATATATATATAAATATATATATATATATATATATATATATATATATATATATATATATGGTAATTCTTAATTTTCCATAAGATATATGATAATTTTTAAGTTTTGAAATGTTACAGACTAATCACCAAAAACCAAATTCTATATTAAGCACATTGCAATGATCCAATTTTGATCTGCAATTCTTCTACTTTATATTAAAAATTTTAACACTTTAGTTTTTAATTTTAATTTTTTTTAATACTTACAAAAATTAATACCAATGAAAATTAAGACTGTCAGAAGATTACTTTTTTGTGCTGTATATTTTGTTATTGGCAGAGAATGTAACGACTTCTCCAGTTGTCAATGATTTAAAATTGTCAACTTCTTGTTTAAAACTTCATAAAAGCCTCCAATTGCATATAAACATTTTATCATCGAGATATTTAATGTTAGACAACTTGTGAAAAATTAAGAAGGGCATTGATGAATATTGTCTCCAAGAAACTAAAATCACAGAAGGATCTGATAGTAATATTGGTGTTAGACAGAAACAAGCTAATAGCTTTGGAAACAGACAGAACATATTATGGAAACAGTTTTGTCATCAATAAGAATAACATTCATAGACATTGAATGAACAAACAAAATGAACAACAACATTAAAAGAACTATCAATAAAATGAACTCAACTGGAATTTGAACTTGGATCTCTGATTCCTCAATCTAAGCCACAATCCATTATTCCACTATGAAATGTACTCTTCTTTATTTAGTAATTTAAAAATCACAATAAATAGATAAATTTGACTTTGATGTAATTTGTAAATAGATGTTATTTTACAAGTGTTATGCCACAAGCAGAATGATTTTGATATTTATGCCATTGATACCATTATTGTTCTTTATTATTATTATTATTATTATTATTATTATTATTATTACTTGTGTAACCATGCCATCAAAAATAGCCACAAATGTTGAAAAGTTTTAATAGTGAGATTCAATGAAACAAAAGTTTGAAATAATAAAGTTGAAGTAAAGAATTTACAAGTACAATAGAGGCCAATGCCCCATTTAATTAATCTGTTCTCTTTATATTTTTTAGGCATTTGGTATCTATGATTCAATGATTACTCCTGGTGTTATATAAATTGCTTTTTGCTCAATGCCTTTTCATGTTAAAAATTTTATGTGTTTAATGTAACAGTGAAATAGAAATATCTCTTGAAAGAAAAAGATTAGCAACAAAGTGACAAAGCACATTTCAAGACTAAGTTGAGGCAAAATGATCATTTAATAGACAAAAATATCTGAGTGCCTTATATGAAAGGCTTGAACAAATAAGACTGCAATCTAAGAAATGCAAGAGTAAGAGAACTGATTAATTAAAATGTTCATTTTACTCAAGAATTAATTTTGTTTAAATTTAAATTAGGATATGTCATTAAAATATTAAATAGACTAATATTTGAAATATATCATAAAATAGACTTATATTTGAAATATATCATAAAATAGACTTATATTTGAAATATATCATTAAATAGACTTATATTTGAAATATATTATAAAATAGACTTATATTTGAAATATATCATAAAATAGACTTATATTTGAAATATATCATTAAATAGACTTATATTTGAAATATATCATAAAATAGACTTATATTTGAAATATATCATTAAATAGACTTATATTTGAAATATATCATAAAATAGACTTATATTTGAAATATATCATTAAATAGACTTATATTTGAAATATATCATAAAATAGACTTATATTTGAAATATATCATAAAATAGACTTATATTTGAAATATATCATTAAATACACTTATATTTGAAATATATCATAAAATAGACTTATATTTGAAATATATCATAAAATAGACTTATATTTGAAATATATCATAAAATAGACTTATATTTGAAATATATCATAAAATAGACTTATATTTGAAATATATCATAAAATAGACTTATATTTGAAATATATCATTAAATAGACTTATATTTTAAATATATCATTAAATAGACTTATATTTGAAATATATCATAAAATAGACTTATATTTGAAATATATCATAAAATAGACTTATATTTGAAATATATCATTAGACTTATATTTGAAATATATCATTAAATAGACTTATATTTGAAATATATCATTAAATAGACTTATATTTGAAATATATCATTAAATAGACTTATATTTGAAATATATCATTAAATAGACTTATATTTGAAATATATCATAAAATAGACTTATATTTGAAATATATCATTAAATAGACTTATATTTGAAATAAATCATTAAATAGTCTTATATTTGAAATATATCATAAAATAGACTTATATTTGAAATATATCATAAAATAGACTTATATTTGAAATATATCATAAAATAGACTTATATTTGAAATATATCATAAAATAGACTTATATTTGAAATATATCATAAAATAGACTTATATTTGAAATATATCATTAAATAGACTTATATTTGAAATATATCATTAAATAGACTTATATTTGAAATATATCATAAAATAGACTTATATTTGAAATATATCATAAAATAGACTTATATTTGAAATATATCATAAAATAGACTTATATTTGAAATATATCATTAAATAGACTTATATTTGAAATATATCATAAAATAGACTTATATTTGAAATATATCATAAAATAGACTTATATTTGAAATATATTAAAACTTAGTTACATAAGGATAATAGAACTAAGCATATACATTCTTATAATCTTTGGATATGTTGTACAAAGAGTGTAATTAAATAGGGTTAATTATAAATGAAAAATAAGTCAAGAAAATAATAAGATTGACAGACTCTTACAATGCATTAATCGTACACCACTAGATCTCAATCATTCCTCATACTTACTCTCATTCTCCACCCACACACTATATTATCTCTTGGTATTGTATTTCATCTTGTCAATATAATGTAAACCATTCTTGTAAATATTTTGAACCAATCATTAGATTTCCAAAATTATAAACAACCAATTCTTGTTTGTAGAAAGTTGGAATTATTTATAAAATATTTCTTTTATAAATGAAGAGAATAAGATTCTTAAAATTAAGTATGGAATTTCTAGGTATTTAAATCTCATCAAAGGTCAATGACAATATATTTAATAACAAGGTAAAAAGAATAAAAGCAGATTTATATAATCCTCTCACCTGTGACATTTCAGATAACGAGTTTTTTTTTAATGTTCACACCGAATCAGATAGTCTACTTCTATGTGTAATGTTCCTTCAGCACACTGGCAATCATGGCTCTCCACAACTTCTTGTCCTTTGTAGCTCTTAGTAAGTTTTAACTTTTTTTAACTATACCTCCTAATCCCTGTTCTGCCACTACATGCTCATTAGGTAGGTTACTCACTGCTTTCCTTTTCCTTTCTTGCCTTCAGTATATACTGTGAGTGTTAAATTCTCCAAACAACTTTTCCACATTATGTGCACTAGAAAGTTCAGTTGTTACTTTCTGACTCTAAGTATAAGTGTCATTTTTTTTTCCAATTTGTCTAAAACTTCCTCATTACTCACATGTTCAGTACATAGTATTCTTAGTATCCTTCTATACAACCACATTTCCATTACCTCAAGTCGCTTCCCCATTTTACTGCTATATAGGAGGATCAAGTCACAATCTGACCAGACAGTAGTTAACTTAAAACATTAGTAAATAAAATTGCATTTGTATATGAAATCAGTATTTGGAAATACTACTGTATTTGATGTCAGATATAAAATCGAACTCCCCCCACCCGATTCAACAATTCCTCCTCAAAATAACTAACAAAATATTTTCTACACTAGTATTTTGTAGAACCTCCTTTGATGTTGACATTTATGGTAGACTAATATTATTTAACTACATAATACTACTATATAATACTAATATATATATATTATTAAATGTAAATAAGAAGGTGTTATACATACAATATGAATATGGTATGTATATATTATATAAATATGATAACAGAAAGGTGGGGTATAATGTTTTTTTTAGTTTATATGTTTCTTCTATGCAGTAATATTATTTTATTTAACTTTATGTTTATACATATATATATGTATATATATATATATATATATATATATATATATATATATGATAAGATAAAGAACAAATAGAAAACATTTATCAATCAAACATGTTTCACTTTTATTAAAGCTTCATCAGAGAGTGAGATATGCATAAAAAAGAAAGAAATTCTTGTATTTTTGAGTTGTTTGATTCTCATTGGTCAGTCATGTTTCCATGTATTTGACTCTTTAAACCAACATTACTATAATTTGTGGCATTCTGATGTGTGTGTGTATGTGTGTGTGTGTGTGTGTGTGTAATAATTTCACCCCAAGCAAGGCAATAAAGCCACTAAGACACAATGGGTTAGTGATTGTGAAAGAATACGAGTAACATTATTAAGGAGAGAGAGAACAATAAAAGAACAGGAACTAAGAAGACAGAAAATAATGATTGACATTGTATTTAAATTTTTGAGGATCAAAGTTGACTGGAAAGCAAGAAGCAAAAAGAGAGTTCCACAACTGAGAAGCACAAAAGAAAGAAATGCATAGAACTAACATTTCTTGCCCGAATCATCTACTTATAAGCTTACTAGCCAGCCATACATTAAATATTTCTGCTACATCTGGTCTGGTGCTTTTGCTATATATTTAGAGATTCTTGAATGCAAAGAAGAACCAGAAATGTTATTGGTCCAGACCTGGCATCTCAGCTTCAGTCAATTTGCCATCACCAAAATGTAGGTTACCTGAGCATTTCTATAAATATTTTCATGGTAATTGTTTGGATAAGCTTTTCTCTAAAGTACCTAGATTGGCAACAAATTCTCATCATTTTGCAGTTGAAATCACAAAATGTAACCATAAGTTCTATGCTAACAGTTTTTTCTTTCACACTTTTCAAATGTGGAATTCTCTTCTGGCTTCTTGCTTCTCAGACAACTTTGATCTTCAACAATTTAAATAAAATGTCAATTGTTATTTTCTGTCTTCTTAATTCCTGTTCTTTTTTTTTGTTCTCTCTCCTCAAGAGTTTTTGCTTTTTCTCATATTCTCTAACACTTGCAACCTCTTGTGTCTCCATAGGTTTATTGCCTTGCTTGGGGTGAAATGATTAAAAAATAAACAATTCAGAAGTGTTAGTCATTAGAATATAAAGTTTATATACTCTTAAAAATTAACAGAGGAAAAGGGATAAAGAAAATATAAAACCTATCAATTTCATATGTTCTTTCAAAATCCAACATTCTAAATTCAAATCATCACAAATGAATTACTCCACCAAAAATGAATCGCTCCACCCAAATGAATTACTCCACCCAATGGGACACAGAATTTAGTTCCTAGACAATTATTTAGTAATTTGAGTTTAATATTTGAAACAGGGAGGCATTCATGTAAAAGTAAGTTTACATTTTATTGGTTTCCAAGAAAGACTTAGTTTGTATTGTAGAGAGTGAAACACCCAGTGCAAACAGTATCCAGTGTAAAACAAACTCAAGAGAAAAAATTTAACATTGTTTTCAGATTTCGGAAATTAAGGATTTTAATTGTTTGTGATTTTCAATTAAACAATTTCTTCTGATTTCTGTAAATTATTATGTCAAAGATTTAAAATATATAATTTGATTAATGGAAAGTGATCATTTTAAAGTTTAATAAAAAAACATGAGAAAGATGAAAAAATTATTGTAAACTGAAATATGTAGAGAAATGATAATACTTCATGTCATAATCTCTAAACAACTTAAAGAGTATGACTAGGAATTTAACAGCTGAAGAAGAAGAAGAGATCAGCTAAAATGTTGGAATAAAAAGCAAGAGAAAGATGAAGAGACTATAGAAAACTAATAAGAATAAAATATGTGGAAGAATGAAAATACTTCATGTCATAATCTCTAAACAACTTAAAGAGTATGACTAGGAATTTAACAGCTGAAGAAGAAGAAGAGATCAGTTAAAATGTTGGAATAAAATGCAAGAGAAAGATGAAGAGACCATAGAAAAATAATAAGAATAAAATATGTGGAAGAATGAAAATACTTCATGTCATAATCTCTAAACAACTTAAAGAGTATGACTAGGAATTTAACAGCTGAAGAAGAAGAAGAGATCAGCTAAAATGTTGGAATAAAAAGCAAGAGAAAGATGAAGTGACTCTAGAAAACTTATAAGAATAAAACATGTGGAAGAATGAAAATACTTCATGTCATAATCTCTAAACAACTTAAAGAGTATGACTAGGAATTTAACAGCTGAAGAAGAAGAAGAGATCAGTTAAAATGTTGGAATAAAAAGCAAGAGAAAGATGAAGAGACCATAGAAAACTAATAAGAATAAAACATGTGGAAGAATGAAAATACTTCATGTCATAATCTCTAAACAACTTAAAGAGTATGACTAGGAATTTAACAGCTGAAGAAGAAGAAGAGATCAGCTGAAATGTTGGAATAAAAAGCTAGAGAAAGATGAAGAGACCATAGAAAACTAATAAGAATAAAATATGAGGAAGAATGAAAATACTTCATGTCATAATCTCTAAACAACTTAAAGAGTATGACTAGGAATTTAACAGCTGAAGAAGAAGAAGAGATCAGCTAAAATGTTGGAATAAAAAGCAAGAGAAAGATGAAGAGACCATAGAAAAATAATAAGAATAAAATATGTGGAAGAATGAAAATACTTCATGTCATAATCTCTAAACAACTTAAAGAGTATGAGTAGGAATTTAACAGCTGAAGAAGAAGAAGAGATCAGCTAAAATGTTGGAATAAAAAGCAAGAGAAAGATGAAGAGACCATAGAAAACTAATCAGAATAAAATATGTGAAAGAATGAAAATACTTCATGTCATAATCTCTAAACAACTTAAACAGTATGACTAGGAATTTAACAGCTGAAGAAGAAGAAGAGATCAGCTAAAATGTTGGAATAATAAACAAGAGAAAGATGAAGAGACTATAGAAAACTAATAAGAATAAAACATGTGGAAGAATGAAAATACTTCATGTCATAATCTCTAAACAACTTAAAGAGTATGACTAGGAATTTAACAGCTGAAGAAGAAGAAGAGATCAACTAAAATGTTGGAATAAAAAGCAAGAGAAAGATGGATAAACATATCAAAAGCCAAACATAAAATAAGCAAAAATTAGAAGTCATTTTTTAATAAAATTTTATGCTGGATACTTATTTTCTTGCTTTCTATGCAAAAAAACATAAAAAGATTTTTTACCACCTTTCATTTTTTAAGTTTTTTAGGTATGTTTTATTCATAAATGCAATTGTCAATTAACTTTTTTTATCCATACTGAGTTGAATATCAGTATTACGTTAGCTGATTATTTGCATAAAATATGTAGCAGTTAAGTCTGTGCATGTGTGTGTGTTTGCCATATATGTGTGTGTGTATATTTAGAGTCCTTCATAGATAGATGGATATATAGCAACCTACTTATAGGGCATCTCTCCACATAATACATACAACTTCTCGACCTGATCATGAAAAAATACTCTCCAGTTTTGGGGAATTGGGTCAACCTGAGAACTTCTTAGTACATTCTCATGGGTATGCATATTTGTCTGCACATACATATGTACACACACACACACATATAATAGTCTACAAATATATATGTACACACATATATACTTGTCTACACACAAACACAGATATACATTTGTCCACACATATATGTGTACACACAAATATATATTTGTCTACACATACAAATGTACAAACATGCACACATATATGTGTCTATGCATATATAGCACACACATACATATATTTGTCTGCATGTATATATGTATACTATGTTTTGTAGTAGTTGACTTATCATGCCCATCATGAAGTGAATCAATGAGAAAACTTCTGGGCTTCTTCTACTGGGGACATAAAACCAATGAGTTTATGTGGAAACGGGTTGAAAAGCTTTGTGGGCCACTAGGAACCTCTTCTCCCCACTGTCAAAAAGAGAAAAATGGTATGGTTTGGACACATTACATGACACAAAAGCCTGTGCAAGACCCTCATTAAATGCACCAATGAAGGTGGACATATGAGAGGACGCCAATGTAAAAACTGGTTGGACAATGTCAAACAATGAACAGGTATGACTATACCAGAATTATTGATGGTTGCTGTTGATAGACCATTGTGGGGGAGATTCAATATGGCTTCTGCATTCATATCCCCCCTACAGTTACAAAAGTCAAGGGGATATGTACACACACATATATATTTGCCTACACATATGTACTGTGCAATGGGTAAATTGTTGTCATTTCATTTTTTTAATTTTGTGCATACACACTGTTTTTGATTTTGTCAATTGCACAGTATAGTAGCATCAGTTGGGCACCAACTGTGAGAAAAAAAAAAGCACTATGCCACAATTCACTCTGTCAGAAATTTTGAAATGGCATGCTGTACTGCTTGGCATTCATGCCGGAAGGTCCAGTATGAACATTTCAGATGTTTGCCCAACTGACCCAACTATACTGTGCAGTCAACAAAATCAAAAACAATCAATGCACATGTGCAAAATTAAAAATATAAAATGCTGACAATTTACCCATTGCACCCTACATATATATAATAATAATAATAATGGACTCTCCTGTCAGTTTCAATGTATGAGGATCTGACAGCTTAGTTGATTCAGTTATAAAATTTTGTGCGATAATCTTAAGTGGCATTTAAGAACCGCTAGTGATTTACAAAGGAGACCACATATGGAGCAAGTGTGAAGATTGTGAGATGAGATCACTGTTAGTTTGCCTGTCCTTTTAGATCTTGCTCTCACTTCTTGAAGATGATGCAGACAAGCAAATTGAAAACTGCTGGGTTCACTAAAACACGTTGATCTCCATTCTACTCACTCCAAGGCTAAGTGCACAAGGGTGTTATGTGGTATATTGACAGCTGACAAGTTGCTTTTCAGCTTGTCTTTGTATCTTAGCCATGGGCAACCTACATTCCTGTAGCCCTGATCTAACTGGCTGTACATTAGGATCTTGGGTATCCTGTCATCAGACATTCTCAAGATATGACCAGTCTACCATAACTGATATATATAGGGAAAAATGTATGACAAAGTGGAAAATGTTTTCTTGTGATGTGTTTCAACCTTTAGGACTTGATTGGAATGAATTTGTTATGCTGGCACGACTACAAATGTGTACAAACAAGGGATGCTGAGAATTGATTTTTTTAATCTCATATATATATATATATATATATATATATATATATATATATTAGTGGTTAATATACACACACACACACACATATATATATATATATATATATATATAAAATATATACACACACATACATATATATATAAAAAAAACATTTCTGGTGTCAGTTTTTAATTTAATTTAGGTCAACGATTCAGTAATGAATTATGCATTGGAAAATAATTCATATTTATCTGTATCTCACTCATTTAAATCATCATCTAACTTCTCTTTAAAACTACTCTCTATTAAATTTAAATCCCCACCGTCACTTTTAGGCCTTCCTGTTCTTCTCTCGTCTGCTACCCCTCTCTAGAGCTTTCATTTACTTCTCACATTTGTCCCCCACTCTCATTCATATACTCTCATTAAATTTTATTTTTTTATTCCTGGAGTTATTTTTTATGATTTCTTTTTGAATTTGTAGGCCTAATGAATTGGATCGCAATTACGATTTCAATGTAATAAATTATAACCAAGGAATATTAGTGTTTAAGCCATTTTATCATATATATATATATATATATATATATATATATATATATATATATATATATGTATATATATATATATATATATATATATATATATATATATATATACACACACACACACACACACAGACACACATATATATATATATATATGCACACACACACACACACACATATATTTGAAAATGTACTTACTGTGCTGCCGCAGTCTGTTGCTGTTGTCGTACCTTCTTTGGCTGATCCCGTTTCAACCAAAAGTTTTTCAACCATACTTCGCACATTTACATCTTCAACGTCACTTTTTAAAGTGGCTGCACTGGCATCTTCCTCCTCTGGCATCATGGCACCTGCTTCTACCAAAAGCTTCAAAACTCTCTGATCTTTTGGTAGGCCAATGCTCAAACTATCTTCAATATTTGCACCGGACATAACCAGCCAGTGAATTAAGTGATTCTGTTGGATTGGATATTGAAAATTGGTTCTGACTAGATGCAAACATAAGTCTTGAATTCCATTAGGTGTAAGCTGTGATGCTTTTTGTGTTGCATTTAGTGCCAACATACCATGTCCTTCCCCTGCGTTGCACAGGTACTTCTGGGTGCAGTGTTTCACATCAAGGAGCCATTCAGCAAAACTGTGATGGAAAAGAATTTTTGTGTTATTTTTACCATTATTCAAGATTTTGGAAAGGATTGCTATTCGACGGTCAAATTCTTCTTGCGTAAGGTTTGTGTTGCGAATAAAAGCACATTGGTAGAGTTCGTCTTCAGTGAGCGGACTCCTAGCTGCTAAGATTACATTTAATATAGGCTGGATCTTAGCAAATTGCTTACGAACAAACAATCTTTGACAAAGCCAGAGATAGAGGCCATTTAAGGTACCGGGAATTTCTCTAATTTCTCGGAGCATGATGAAGTTTTCAGCAACTCCATCAAGGACTTTTTCTAAGTAGAGGAAACATCCATTACTTTTTATATGGAGCTGATTCAACATTTCAGCAGTTTCCCTACTCAGGTGCTGCCTGAGTTCATCTTCTTCATCCAGACGGAACAGTATGTACTGTTGTACATCTCTTACTACATGAGTCTTTCGAAGATCATCAAGGCTTATTTTCCTAAAGCCAGTAAACATACGGGTGACAGTCTTACTCTGTTTTCTTGATGAACACACCAACAAAAGCCATTTTGGAAACAGCTGATGGTTATTGGATAACAATTCTGCTATCGTTCGACTTCCTTGTGCTCGCTCACTAATAGATTGCAAATAAGACTCATCGATAGAGTCGACCAGAATAATAAGATTTTGACACGGAGGACTGATTGTTGACAGTGGTGTTAGAACAGTCATTTTAAACGCTTCATCTGGATTTCGTTCAATTTCATTTGGAATGAGATGAGACCTTATTTCTGGATCATTTATCAGTTCTTGGTATCCTTCTAAAAGTTCTGATTTTTTCAGCTGATCAACAATATTAGTGATAAATGCTGAAATAGAAAGTGTCTCAATGTCATGCGCCTGGCAGAAATGATAGGCTAGAAGTTTCTTGTTCAGTGTCCTTTGTCTGCAAGGGCTTGCAACAGAGGGCCAGGTTAACTCACAACAAAGTGCTGTTTTTCCACACCCTGGCCCTCCCATAATTAAAGCACCACATGTTTTTGCACTTGCTCTGTTCTCTAAACAGTGGTTAATTTTGGAGAATGCCCATTCTCGGCAAAAGAAACGTTTACCCTGAAGCAGGCTTTGAGTCATGTTGTAATTGTAGGGAGGGTGTCACAATTTTAAGGCCACATCAGGATGAACCATACAAACCAGAATTAAATAACAAATGCCAAAGACAGCAGAGCTCCAGGTTCTGTAAATAAACAAAAGAAAAAAAGAAAATATGAGATGAATGCAAATTAAAGATTTTACAAGTACATATTTATTCAGTACTTATTTTAAAATGATTGCAAACTATTTTATCAAACAATTATGTTTGATTCTCACAATGTACTCTTATATTGAGGCCTTATGCCACACTAAGAAAAGCTCAGTGAATATCAAATGTTTCACTATCTTCTTTTATATGCCATCTCCTTTCAGGATGCAGCTCTATACAATCTTCCTAACTTTCATAGATCTAAACAATATTTATCTCCTTAACTCCCAATTTCTGATCTGACATCTGTTCATACAAATTAGTTAGGTAGGTCACTCAATCTTTCTTTGAGATGTTCTTGCCTTTAATATGCCTTGTAAGTGTCAAATTCTCCAAACCATCCTTCCTTATTATGTGTCCCAGAATGTGGATGATCATGGCTCAAAACAACTTCCTATCCCTTTGTAGTGACTACTACTATGTTTGGCACGCCTACATTTTTTTCAACTGTGATTAGTCAAATAATAAATACTAACTATCACAGGACAATTTACTGATCGCATTCGCCATACTGAATTTTCCCTACTGTTAATTCAAAAACATGCTTTTGTTTTAAAATCACCGATTGGGTAATTTTTCATCCAATCAGATATTTTTTGTGTTCTCTCGAAATTTCTCCTGCCGTTGTCCTGGGAGCCTACCGATAGTAATTTAAACCAGGATTCGTTCCAAAAATAGACAGTAGAAGCAGAACTCAGTAGAACTTAGCAACTCACACGCATCTACACAGACTATTCATTCTACTCACTGCACACACACACACACAGAACTTAAATATCATTCACCATCAGTTCTATGTAACAAGCCAAGTTGCAACAGCTCTGTTAGTTATATATAATCCACAACTGAATTACTACATGTTCTTCTGAAAACATCATTCTATCTAATACAGAACTTTAACATTCTTGAGAAAACTTGTTTTATTACATTTAATCTTTCAGCTAATAGATAAAAGGAAACTACTTCTTTCTTATTGTTTCACACATTACAAAACATGTTTTGTATTTGTTGATTTTAATATATATTTTATTGTTGAAACAAAAATTGGTTTTCCATTGTTTTTCCTTAATTCAAAAATGTATAATTGTTAAATGCTATTCAACACGCAGCCACATCAATCTTTTCAACACAACCAGCATTTACACTTTTATTAACTTAGCAATGTCTGTTTTTTACTATCTTACCACTTCTCTGTTCTGTTTATACAAGCTCGTTAGGTAGGTTACTTGTTGTTAACCTCTGCCTCTCTTTCTTTCGATATATCCTGTGAGTGTCAAATTCTTCAAGTGCTCTTTCCTCAGTATGTTTCCCTGGTTATTAGCGGTCATGGCTCTCCACAACTTCCTATATATCCATTATAACTCCTTATTTGTCTCCTTACTGTCCCTTCCACTCCCTTAAGTAAGGCACTTGATGCTTTCCTCTGCTTCTCCAGCGTTCAATATGTTCTGTGTGTGTCAAATTCTCCAAATACTCTTTCTTTATTATGCCCCCTTTTGTGTTTCATTATAGACAATTCATAACAAGCTAATCTGTTACATCACTATTACTGTAGTGAATTTATAAAACTAAGGCTTTGTGTCAGACTAAGCTAGTAAATATTGGGATACCTCACTGCGGAGTAGATAATTTGTATTAGATTTACCATTTATAAATAGAGAAATAAAAAAAAACAATCACAAAAAATATATAATGAATGGTATACCTGAAAATAACTACAAAAGACACTGACAAGTTACTTGGGCTCCATGCCAATTAGTGTCAGCAACATTCTGGATAGTTGATAACATATGACTGCATACAAAAATATGATCAATACTTGATACCATATGATTGTGTACAAAAAATGATCAATAGTTGATATCATATGATTACGTACAAAAATATCATCAATAGTTGATACCATATGATTGTGTACAAAAAATGATCAATAGTTGATATCATATGATTATGTACAAAAATATCATCAATAGTTGATACCATATGATTATGTACAAAAAATTTGTAGTTTAATACAATTTAAATTTTATGCTATTTAAGACTGTTCTGGCTTTAAATGACCCATGAGAGGTTGATAATCCATAAAACAAAACAACCACCTAACGAGCATTCTGGATAATCAAAAGATTACCCAGAATGCTCATTGAAATCTAGTGTTTTTGTTTTTACAGACATAATAAATACACACCATATCTAACGATCTTTGTACAGGATCAGGAGTTTTGGCATTGTCTTTCTCCTAGATTGGTTGCCAATAATGGCTAGATGGCTCAGCCTATGCTGCTATTTAACATATTACTAGGGGGTGGAGAAGAGCTGGTATCCCAAACTTTCTCAATGATATTAGTGTAAAAGTGAACATAACAAACTTGATTGGAATTTGAAGTTGGCCCACTGATTTCTTATTCCTAGTTGTTAACCACCACACTACCTACACGGACATAATTATTTACAAAATAAGTTATGCTAAATTAATAATGTTAATAATGGAAAGAAACAAATTAATAAGAAATAGAAAAAACATTTTAAAACTTAGATATTTAAAAAAAATTTATTCTAAATTTTAATTGGGCATGTTTTCCATTTTACATTATTGTTAGAAACAAAGAAAAGATTGTTGAACTATTATGTAATATTGATCCAGCTATATGGCAGTGAAGAAGAGACTTGAGGCAACAGAAATGTAGTTCTACAGAAGGATGATGAGAATACCATGGGATGAACAATAGAGCAACAAAGAAGTTTTAGAAAAAATGGAAACAAAAACAACACTTATAATTAACATCAGAAAGAGAGAACTGAAATTTCTTGGGAACATAATAAGGAAAGAGACTTTGAAAATTTGATACTCCCAGGTTATACTGAAGGCAATCTTAACCTGTTCAAGTTGAGGGTTAATTATTCACATAGCCACATGAACTATGCCTCTTAGTAACACTATCTCGGGTGTCTCACAGGCCATATGCAGAGTGAACATCATTGAAAAAAACAAATCCATAAATAAATATCCATAGTCTAACATGACTGAGCACAGAAAAATCACCTTCCTATTTCTGAAATCTGTTACCCCTCTATATAGATCACAGGTCCCCCCCACACTATCACACATACTCTCACCAATTTTTCCCGGAGTCGTTGTTCCGTTTTCTTTTTGAATCTGTAGATCTGATGAATTGGATTGTTCTTATGATTCCAATGTAATAAATTATGACCATGGAATATTAGTGTTTAAGTCTTTTTATTATATTTATTATATATATATGTATATATATATATATATATATATATCCTAACTAGAGGCAACTGGACGTCTAGCCACACTGATGAGCTGTGATACAGCGAAACAGTCTATCTGTGGATGACAATATATATATATATATATATATATATATATATATATATATATATATATTATAATTATTTTTTATTTTAAAAATATGGTTTCATCGTTACACAGGAATTACCATGTTTCAAAACAGAAACTAAAATTTTAAATTTAATTATAAAATTAAATTTAGAATTCATAGATCCGTTCCATTCTCAAGCGATTTTCGGAATAACCTATTTAGAAATTTACTTAATTTATGAGCACAGACTATTTTAATATTTTAAGTTGTTATGGTTACACAAAAATCAATCATTAATTATAATATTTTTTAAAATATAAAATAATTATAATATTATGATCTACTGTTTTGTATCAAGCACTGATTTTAAAAATAAAATTATTACTAAGAACACTGGATTGCAAATCTTACTGTTCTTTCTTATTATCTTAACACACACACACACACACATATATATATATATATATATATATATATATATATATATATATATATATATATTTATAATTAAGTAATTCATCGAGTTTTAGAGAAACTTCAACAGAATGCAGAAAGCACTGGACGGCCGTTTCGTCCTATATTTGGGACTCAACAGTAGTGTGCATCCAATACCAGGAATTGAAACCCGGACAGTTACGTTATTAAGCAAACGTCATACCAACTGTACCACTGGCCCTGGTGACGAAGAGGTAATGAATTAAACTTGACATAGCGCCAAATTAAACTTCACATATTCCGTGGTGGAACTCATCCAAGTTCCTTTAACCAAGGACTGTGCCCCCGAGAGCCATGACTACTATCACCAAGCCGCTCCATCCAGAGCATTAGAAGCCGGTTCAAACTAGGATATACAGTGTAACCCGGATATAAGAGAGTTGTCGGGACCGGAGAATAAGTCTCTTATATCTGGGTTTCTCTTATATCCGGGTTTGGTCTATTATATATACATTAACACAGGCTCTAATTTGGGACCAGAGAAAATTTCTCTTATATCCGGGTCTCTTATATCCGGGTTTGGTCTATTATATATACATTAACACAGGCTCTAATTTGGGACCAGAGAAAATTTCTCTTATATCCGGGTTTGGTCTATTATATATACATTAACACAGGCTCTAATTTGGGACCAGAGAAAATTTCTCTTATATCCGGGTTTATCTTATATCAGGGTCTCTTATATCCGGGTTACACTGTACAAGAAATTATTAAGAGGATTTATATATATATATATAGTTCTAGAAGGCGATGTGCTAATTTGATGTGGGACTTTTCTATACATACCAAGCAAACAATGCAAGCTAAAAGAACAGATATAGTCATAAAAGACTTCAAAGAACATAAATGCTACCTTATAGACATGATTATAAAGCCTAAACACATTTCAGCCAAACAATTTGATAAACTCTCCAAATATAAGAATCTGCAAATATGGTAAGAATGTGGTTTATAAAATCAGAAAACATATTCTCAGGCCTGAAAAATGAGTTTAAACTCCTCAGGGTGTTGATTTCAATGTCCACTTTTATATTTACATATGCTCTATCCTTAAGCACTTTAACCCATAAATATAGCACACCTTATCATATTTATATATATATATATATATATATATATATATACACATACATATATATATATATATATATATATATACACATACATACATATATATATATGTATATATATATATATATATATATATATATATATATATATATATATATATATATAGGGAGAATGACTCAAAGGCTGAATGTTAGAATAAAGCATCACGTTCCAGCATAAATCCCAAACTTTAAGTACACTCCCTCGGACATTTTGACCAATACATACGGGTCTTCCATCACAGAACACCTAATAAATAGCCATAATTGTGCTGTTAGTTTTAGTGTGGACTCATTTACCATCCTTAGAAGGTCCCACTCTAATTACCACCTAAAAGTGTTGGAGGCCATCTATATTCTATCATTAAAGCCTTCTCTATGTAAACAGGACTTTGTATTAGGCCTCCAACTAATTACCATCTAATCCTTCCCCACCAATACACTTTGTCCATTTTTCTTTTTAAATAATTTAGTTTATTGACCTCGATTTAGCGCTGTTGAGCGAGGTTTGAAACCGGTTAGCTAGCCCATTTTTCATTTTTACTTTTTATTATCATCATGAGTGGTAATAATAAAATTAATTTTTGTCTGTTTATGGCAGTTTATAAATATATATATATATATATATATATTTATATATATATATATACAAAAGAAAAAAATTTCATTGTACAAAAAAATATCATTGACTATTGATTTCAAAGGCTTCTTTAACAAATGTTGTATCATTAAAACCCAACAGAAATGATTTGAATTCATATCAAAAGTGAATTAATCAGTTTATCATAGAAGATCAGATTTCCTTTAAAAGACAATCTTCTTTTAATAAATTTTGATATCACATTTTTTACTTTTCATTTCTATTTATATGCTTCTTAATAAACATTGACTTTTAAGAAAAGAAATTAATTACAAAAAAAAAACAAATAAGCAATGACCAATAATAATATGAAAAAGAAGAGCAACAGCAACAACAGATGACATTAAGAAAATCACAGAAAATCCATCTTTATCTGAAATATAAAAGGCTGTGTTCACGAGTACTGCTCAAATACTTAGAAAAACTCTATATCAATAACTTGCAAAGGAAAACTTTCATTTACTTAAAGTCTCAGGTGAATTGATAAAAGATTTACCCTCATTCTTTTCGTATTCCATTATTAAAGAGTAAGTTCCAATCAGACAGATTCTTCACAAGAACTGTTGTATAGTGGAACAAACTTGCAAATGAATGCATCCGTGATCATTATAAGCTTTACCTGTTCCCGTCAAGAGCTAACTGTTATCTATCCTGCATATCCTCATAATATGCACCTCTTGACCCTCACTATATGCCCTTCCAAAAACCACATTTAGTAAACTTCTACCTTGAGTGGTTCTTGGGATTTATAGTGAGGCAGCAATAGTATATACAAAAATTACTGTTATCAAAAACAGCAACCAAATATGTGGATCAAATGCTTGGCAGCACTAAAATATGTGAATTGTAAAGTATTATACTTGTGAGTACTTCTTACAACTTGCACAGATTACTCTCTTTACAGTGACCATTACATTTGTTTTGTTCTTTTCCCCTCTTTCTCTCTCGCTCTGATTACAGTCAACACATCTGTTTATATCTGATCGAAGAAAAAAAAACCTGTTGTCTCTTGAAGTATTGTACAACAGAACATATATATATATATATATATATAAACTAAAGAAAAAAATTTAATTGTACAAAAAAATATCATTGACTATTGATTTCAAAGGCTTCTTTAACAAATGTTTTATCATTAAAATCCAACAGAAACCATTTGAATTCATATCAAAAGTAAATTAATCAGTTTATCATAGGAGATCAAATATAAATAATAATTTAGACCAAAAAGAAAGAAAGAAAGAGAGAAAGAAAGAAAGATATAGTAGGAAGGAATTAAGATATAAGATTAACGAGACTATATCAATAGACCTTTTGGTTTCCATTAAGCAAAGACAAAAAGAGTTTTACATAAAATTATAAATAATAATAAATAATGATTTCATAGCTTAAGTTTCGTTTGGTTTATTTTGTTTTATGGCATATCAACCTCAATGGGTTATTTAATGCCGACAACATTTTTAGGAAAGAAGAAGAAGAAGAAGAAGAAGAAGAAGAAGAAGAAGAAGAAGAAGAAGAAGAAGAAGAAGAAGAAGAAGAAGAAGAAGAAGAAGAAGAAGAAGAAGAATCATCATCATCATCATTATCATTATTATTATTATTATTATTATTCTGTGATAAATATCCAGAAACAATCAGCCATCTTGTATCAAGTTGCACAGTGTTAGCACCCACTGAATATAAAACTCAGCATAACAGAATGAGTCAATATCTGCACTGGAAAATATGCAACTTTTACGGAAAGGAAACTGCAAGAAACTGGTATGAACATCACCCAGACCTGGTTACAGAAATAGGATCTGTAACAATTTTATGGTATTTTACGATACACACCAACAGAACAATCAAAGCTAATTGCCCAGACAAAGACCACAAAAACTGAATGTGCTTTCCTTATTGACATGGCTGTTTCTGCAGATTGTAATGTCTCTTTGAAGATCTTCCAAAAAAACTATCAAGATACAAGGATCTTGAAATGGAAATCTAAAAAATGTGGCACGTGAGGACTTCAATAATTCCAGTTGTAGCTGGAGCCCTTGAATTGGTTTGAAAAGGTTCCGATAGACTTATTGAAAGTATTCCTGGTAGCCCATGCCTTCAAGAAATACAAAAAATTGTACTCACAAGTACAACTCACACATTATGAAGAGCTTTATCTATGTAAAATGTGTGTGATCTTAGGTTTTCTTTTGTTCTTTTATAAAAAAAAACATCAGTGGAAAATGTCATAATGCCATTTTCTGACCTTAGATATCTTGTTGAGATCCAGAAGGAAATGCGTATAGAACAGAAATCAAAGGAAATATAATAATAATAATAACAATAATAATAATAACAACAACAATAATAATAATAATCAAGCACATATACTAAAATACTGTGTTAGCCCAAAATGCAGATTCTGTGATAAATATCCAGAAACCATTGATCATCTTGTATCAGGTTTCACGATATTGGCACCCACTGAATATAAAACCTGGCATGACAGAGTGAGCCAATATCTGCACTGGAAAATTTGCAACTCCTATGGGAAGGAAACTGAAAGAAACTGGTACGAACACCACCCTGACCCGGTTACGGAGATAGGACCTGTTACAATTCTATGGGACTACACAATACACACTGACAGAACAATCAAAGCCAACCGCCCAGACATTGTTATTAAAGACCACAAATGAAATAAGTGCCTACTTATTGATATGGCAGTCCCTGCAGACTGCAATGTATCTTTGAATATATTTGAAAAGCTGTCAAAATACAAGGACCTTGAAATAGAAATCTCAAAAATGTGGCACATGGGAACATCAACAATCCCTGTTGTAGTTGGAGCCCTTGGACTGGTTGGAAAAGATTCCAGTAGACTAATTGAAGGGATCCCTGGAAGTCCATGCCTCAAAGAGATACAAAAAATTGTTCTGACAAGTACAGCCCACACTTTACGAAGGGCTTTATCTATGTAATTATTTTTTTTTTTTTTGCAGTGGAAAGTGTCATGATGCAATTTCTAACCTTAGGTCCCTGGGCATGACCTGGAAAGAAATGTGTAAACGCCAGATATCAAAGAAAATAAAAATAATAATAATAATAAAGTTGTACTATTATTGAGTATTATTGACAAAATTTAAAAACTCTTTCTATCAAATATACTCAATAAGTTTCTAAGAAAAAAAATTTTTTCTTATGATTCAGATAAAGGACTTAGTAAATGATTGTATCAAACAACAAATCAAAATGAATAAACAAGATGGTGATGATGATGACAAAACAAGCATATTATAAACATCTTAAAAATAAATTTACTCATTTACTTTTATATTTACATATGCTCTATCCTTAAGCACATTAACCCATAAATATAGCACACCTTATCATATTATATATATATATATATATATATATATATATATATATATATATATATATATATATATATATATATATATATATATAAACTAAAGAAAAAAATTTAATTGTACAAAAAAATATCATTGACTATTGATTTCAAAGGCTTCTATAACAAATGTTTTATCATTAAAATCCAACAGAAATCATTTGAATTCATATCAAAAGTAAATTAATCAGTTTATCATAGGAGATCAGATATAAATAATAATTTAGACCAAAAAGAAAGAAAGAAAGAGAGAAAGAAAGAAAGATATAGTAGGAAGAAATTAAGATATAAGATTAACGAGACTATATCAATAGACCTTTTGGTTTCCATTAAGCAAAGACAAAAAGAGTTTTACATAAAATTATAAATAATAATAAATAATGATTTCATAGCTTAAGTTTGGTTTGGTTTATTTTGTTTTATGGCATATCAACCTCAATGGGTTATTTAATGCTGATAACTTTTTTTTCCTGGTAATATTTTGTTTTGTCACAAATCTATTTCTTGTAATATTTTTTTCCTCAAAAATGAATAGCTGGTAATATTATTTTTAAAATGTATTGCTGGTAATTTTTTTTTCAAAAATATATTGCTGGTAATAGTTTTTTCCTTCAAAAATTTATTTCTAGTAATAATTTTTTACAAAGTATTACTGGTATTAAAACCTATTTTTACACTTTCATAATGCTTTTTACCTCAGTTTCAGGGTTAACTATTTGTCCATAGCTGGGACCCTAACAGGTGCTACCACCCCGGGTCAGGGTGGACCTGGGAACACCAGCAATTAAGAGGTGGTTCCACGCTCCTCAAAACCTCCTGATCAGAGGCCTTGCTGTTGGACGTAGTTTATCATCTTACCCTGGATGCAGATGTAGTTTATCATCATACCTAAGACGGTTCATAGCTTAAGACTTACACTGATACCTGGATTGAAGTTATCAGAATATGGGACATTCAGGCCCCTGTTGTTCCAGTTATCATTAAGATGTTGGGGTTTATACTACTAAATTTAAAGTCCTACATTGAGAAAATCAGAATGAAACCTACTATCTCTTCACTTCAGAAGTCTGCATTTCTTTGCTCTGCAAATATTCTGCAAAAGTTGTTCTATTTGATGATGTACAATTTGAAGGAGAGCACACATAATGTGAGATCTCCACTTGTAAGTGAAAATGATACAAAGACAATAATAATAATAATAATAATAATAATAATGATAATAATAATAATAATAACCCAGAAACAACAGATCATCCTATATCAGGTTGCACGGTATTGGCACCCACTGAATATAAAACCTGGCATGACAGAGTTGGTCAATATCAGCACTGGAAAATCTCTAACTTCTACGGGAAGGAAACTGAAAGGAAGTGATATGAACACCACCCAGACCCGGCTACGGAGATAGGACCTGTTACAATTTTATGGGACTACACTATCAACACAGACAGAACAATCAAAGCAAACCGCCCAGACATTGTTATTAGAGATCGCACACAAAAAAGGTGCGTCCTTATTGATATGGCATTCCCTGCAGACTGCAATGTATCTTTGAAGATCTTCAAAAAGCTATCAAAATACAAGGACCTTGAAATCGAAATCTCAAAAATGTGGCACATGGGAACATCAACAAACCCCGTTGTAGTTGGAGCCCTCAGATTGGTTGGAAAAGATTCCAGTAGACTAATTGAAGGGACCCTTGGAAGCCCATGCCTTAAAGAAATACAAAAAATTGTTTTCACGAGTACAGCCCATACCTTATGAAGAGCTTTGTTTATATAATTATTATTTTTTTTTTTTTGCAGTGGAAAACGTTATGATGCCATTTCTAATCTTAGGTCCCGCCCAGGGAAAGAAATGAGTACACATCAGAAATCAAAGGAAATAAAATAATAATAATAACCAATTAATACAGAAAGAAGATTTTGAAAGACAAAATCTGGATGCTCTGAATTAACCAAATCAGTAAATATACAAAGGCACAACAAAGTAACTGCATACCTCTACTGAGCAATCTGTAAATACTATAACATCAAAATCAAAGACAAATACAATGCATATGAGCCAACAATAGAAAATGATAAAAAGCTATTATTCTCTGGTACATGCCAATCCAAACAAATAAAGAAATTAAGGCCAAAAGATCTGATATAGGACAGGAAAGAAAAAGAACTTTTGCTCATACTTATAGACATAAATATGAGCAAACAACTTCTTTTTTCTATCAACACCAAAAGAAATACTTGCATGAAAATTACAGAAAAACTCACCAAATATAAAGATCTAGAAACAAAAATTGGGAAAATGTACAGCATAAAGACCAAAACAATACCAGTGATAATAGGTAGATGTATTTCTCTAGGTCTGTTTTTACATACCTTTCTTGACCAGGCTGAGAGCGCCTGGTACTGCTGTTGTTTTAATTCCCTATAGCAACAAATACACAATGTTCAAAAGAGCATTCTCCTCGGGTTTATTCCACTATTAAAGAGGATTCTATGCATCAAATAATTCCATCACATCTTCATGATTACTCCGAGTCCAAAGGATAGATTTGATTCCATGAGTAAACAAAGCAGGACATTAAGGAATACTAACAATACTACTACTACTACTACTACTACTACTACTACTACTAATAATAATAATGTCTCTACCTTTTTCTTTTCCCTTTAATAATAATAAAATAATAATAATAATAATTTTACTTTAGATTAGAGATAATGACATAATAAGAGATAATAAGATAATAATAATAATAATAATAATAATAATAATAATAATAATAATATCTTCAAAAAGCTATCAAAATTATCAAAATACAAGGACTTTTAAATCAAAATCTCAAAAATGAAGCACATGGAAACATCAACAATCCCTGTTGTAGTTGGAACCCTCAGATTGGTTGGAAAAGATTCCAGTAGACTAATTGAAGGGATTCCTGGAAGCCCATGCCTTAAAGAAATACAAAAATTGTTCTCATGAGTACAAAATTTTTTTTTTTTGTCAGTGGAAAATGTCATGATGCCATTTCTAACCTTAGGTCTCTGGGCGGGACCAGAACAAAATATGTACACACTAGAAATCAAAGGAAATAATAATAATAATAATAATTGTACTCAGTATAACTAAACTTAAGCATACCAAATATCCTGTGGAAAAATGCTTGCTATTTGAGGTATTGAGATTTGACAGAGAGTTACCTAAAATTATCCAACTAGTCTAATCATGACACCAAATTCAATATGGATAATCCTCTATTTGAAGATTCAGTTGACAGTTTTTGCTTGACCTTTGTAACCTTCAGGTGTCAAACAATTGTTAGTTTATACAAATCAAGGATTGGCCTTTTGGGAAGAGAAGATAGCATGAATTGGAATATTGAAATCCCATGAGAGAAGACAAACACAAGTTCAAGGTTTTCTTGTCAGCAGGTCAACATTGTCAAAAGCTGTGATGGATAAACAGTTAACTTTTCATGATATTAAATGGTATGTTTAATAAAACAAGTAAAAGTCTGTTTTGTTAGAAAAAGCATAGTTAACTTTAATGGCTGCATTTAAGAAAATGATTATATATATATATATATATATATATATATATATATATATATATATATATATATATATATATATAGCATAATGAGAAGCCATGTATACTTTCTTGATATGTATATAATATGGAGAAAACAACTGAAAAGTTGCAAATTAAAAAAAAAATTTAAATGTTTTTTTGTGAAAATATTTATTTATATTTTTTTATATATATATATATATTTGATATTTCAGATCTGCCCCGATCTTTCATCAGACTTCTGAATACAGTTATTTCTTCCATTATTTTTAGCCTTTTTTTACAAGTGGATGATGCTATTATATTAGTGTTATCGACAAGTATATTCCGAATAGTGTCCGGAAGCCTTACTAATAAAAACAAACAAACCAACACTTATTAATATTAACTTTGAACATGGACATAATATCTTGACCGTGTTTTGAAACAAAAAAATGAATAATTTTATAAAATATACATATAACAAAATATTTCTAATTCTAATAGTTGAAATATAATCCTTGAAAATGGCGGAATGTATAGCCGAAAGCACTTGGATAAAAAGAACATTCGGACAGTTTTTATATAATTTATCATCTGAAAAGAAAAACTTTATTAGATCGCACAAGAAATTATATAAAAACTAAATAAAAGCACCTTGTCAGTCATTTTTAATGAAATGTGCATGAAAGAAGGATTGCTGCCTAAATACACAAATATATATATATATATATATATATATATATATATATATATATATATATATATATATATATATATATATATATATATGATGAAAAATATGGAAAAGACAAAGCAAAATTCGAATATGCAAGTTTACTGTTTTAATTTTGTTTTACTGTAAGTGTACAAACAAAGCACTACTTAAATTACCTTTGTTTGTACACTTAGCTAAATCTGATCATAAGTTCGATTTTGACTCTGTGAAGATTTTTAAATATATCCATAATAAAAACCTTAGACGGATTTATGAGGCAGGCATAATATCCACTTCATGTACGGTAAATACTAGACCCGGCTTCTTTAACATCTCCCCGTTCCTGGCAAGATTAATGCTTGACAAACGTACTGATAAGCTATAGATTCAAATAGAATTCCTCTTTTCCACTTAAGATAAAGTCTCTTTCTTGAGAGTGCGTTTTCGCAGCATCGCCCGGCCGACGCTAATGTGACCGAATCCAAAAAAGGGAACGCTGACTTTGAAATTTCAGTTTTTCTGTTTCTGACTAGTCTTGTGTCTATCGTCTCTTCATGTTGACTTAAATATAAATATGTTTCCAATAACCATATCCTGAAGATGGTCTACTAGACCGAAACGTCTGACGTCGACAGTAAAACAAAATTAAAACAGTAAACTTGCATATTCGAATTTTGCTTTGTCTTTTCCATATTTTTCATCATACCGTCGGATCTGCATCCACATATTTGCTTACATACATATATATATATATATATATATATGTGTGTGTGTTTTCCAATTCTACGCTTCTTAACTTCTATCTATTAAACCCTCTTTTTATCTATATATATCTTTGCCCATGTAAGTAATATTTTAATAGTTGGTTTGTATTAGTTTATTAATACTTGAATCTTTGTGTCTATGTCTATGTCTATGTCTTTATTAATGTATGTGTGCATGATTGCTTATACATGTATATGTCTATGTCCTTATTAATGTATGTGTGTATGATTGCTTATATATGTATATGTCTATGTCCTTATTAATGTATGCGTGTATGATTGCTTATATATGTATATGTCTATGTCCTTATTAATGTATGCGTGTATGATTGCTTATATATGTATATGTCTATGTCCTTATTAATGTATGTGTGTATGATTGCTTATATATGTATATGTCTATGTCCTTATTAATGTATGTGTATATGATTGCTTATATATGTATATGTCTATGTCCTTATTAATGTATGCGTGTATGATTGCTTATATATGTATATGTCTATGTCCTTATTAATGTATGTGTGTATGATTGCTTATATATGTATATGTCTATGTCCTTATTAATGTATGTGTGCATGATTGCTTATATATGTATATGTCTATGTCCTTATTAATGTATGTGTGCATGATTGCTTATATATGTATATGTCTATGTCCTTATTAATGTATGTGTGCATGATTGCTTATATATGTATATGTCTATGTCCTTATTAATGTATGTGTGTATGATTGCTTATATATGTATATGTCTATGTCCTTATTAATGTATGTGTGTATGATTGCTTATATATGTATATGTCTATGTCCTTATTAATGTATGTGTGTATGATTGCTTATATATGTATATGTCTATGTCCTTATTAATGTATGGGTGTATGATTGCTTATATATGTATATGTCTATGTCCTTATTAATGTATGTGTGTATGATTGCTTATATATGTATATGTCTATGTCCTTATTAATGTATGTGTGTATGATTGCTTATATATGTATATGTCTATGTCCTTATTAATGTATGTGTGTATGATTGCTTATATATGTATATGTCTATGTCCTTATTAATGTATGTGTGTATGATTGCTTATATATGTATATGTCTATGTCCTTATTAATGTATGGGTGTATGATTGCTTATATATGTATATGTCTATGTCCTTATTAATGTATGCGTGTATGATTGCTTATATATGTATATGTCTATGTCCTTATTAATGTATGCGTGTATGATTGCTTATATATGTATATGTCTATGTCCTTATTAATGTATGTGTGTATGATTGCTTATATATGTATATGTCTATGTCCTTATTAATGTATGTGTGTATGATTGCTTATATATGTATATGTCTATGTCCTTATTAATGTATGCGTGTATGATTGCTTATATATGTATATGTCTATGTCCTTATTAATGTATGTGTGCATGATTGCTTATATATGTATATGTCTATGTCCTTATTAATGTATGTGTGCATGATTGCTTATATATGTATATGTCTATGTCCTTATTAATGTATGTGTGCATGATTGCTTATATATGTATATGTCTATGTCCTTATTAATGTATGTGTGTATGATTGCTTATATATGTATATGTCTATGTCCTTATTAATGTATGCGTGTATGATTGCTTATATATGTATATGTCTATGTCCTTATTAATGTATGTGTGTATGATTGTTTATATATGTATATGTCTATGTCCTTATTAATGTATGTGTGCATGATTGCTTATATATGTATATGTCTATGTCCTTATTAATGTATGTGTATATGATTGCTTATATATGTATATGTCTATGTCCTTATTAATGTATGCGTGTATGATTGCTTATATATGTATATGTCTATGTCCTTATTAATGTATGCGTGTATGATTGCTTATATATGTATATGTCTATGTCCTTATTAATGTATGCGTGTATGATTGCTTATATATGTATATGTCTATGTCCTTATTAATGTATGTGTGTATGATTGCTTATATATGTATATGTCTATGTCCTTATTAATGTATGTGTGTATGATTGCTTATATATGTATATGTCTATGTCCTTATTAATGTATGTGTATATGATTGCTTATATATGTATATGTCTATGTCCTTATTAATGTATGCGTGTATGATTGCTTATATATGTATATGTCTATGTCCTTATTAATGTATGTGTGTATGATTGCTTATATATGTATATGTCTATGTCCTTATTGATGTATGCGTGTATGATTGCTTGTAGATGCTTTTCATTGTATGTATATGTGTCTGATATTTTTTTTTTTTCGTTGTGAACATCTATTTCCTGTTTCGTCAGTGTTTTTGCATGTTTATATATCTAAATATGTCTATGTGTTTGTATATTATAATATGACTGTGTATGTATTGTCCTTTGTAAAACTTCTTCCCCTGCCCACATCATCTGGTTTCTGGTTGAATCTCCTTAGATTAGCACTTGGTCTAACTGTAAATTTGGCTTTTCAATTAGAATACAAAATGAATAATAAAATATATGTATATTTTCCACGGTTTCTTCTTTAAAATTATTTTATAATATTTTAAACTTAATACAGGTTAAATTTAAAATTGGTAATTTTTAATTTTATAGTAAAATTTAAAATTAATCAGTTAAAATTATTTGTATTTTAGTCTAGCATTAGCATAAAGGCATTAATAATTATAACCAAGGTTCATTGTCAAGTTTTTTGAATTAACACGTACTTATGTTATGATTGGTCATTGCAGCTTATATAACAACGTTTCCCCTATTGAGTGGTGTTTGGTTGATTTGAATATTTTTTAAACTCTTTATTCTACATTCAACACCATTTGATAAGTCACCAGAATTGTTGAAACAAAATGGCTATTTTTGTAATGATTTTATATTAGGTTTATGTTATAAATTTTGAATAAATAATATTGACTCTACTCTTTATTAAGCACTCTTTTAAGAATAGTGTTTTTGGTTATTGGAATTTTATTCCGGCCACACCAATCCTATACTTGGGTATATATATATATATATATATATATATATATATATATATATATATATATATATATATGTAGTTGAACCTAGAGAGCCAGACAAACCTACCAAGGTTTCACCTAAGCAGATCGTCAGGGAAGGCTGCTTAGGTGAAACCTTGGTAGGTTTGTCTGGCTCTCTAGGTTCAACTAGGTCTGCTCTACTTACTGTATTGAGCACTTTATTTAGTTAGTTGTGTACTTGTATCGGGGTTTTTTTATTTGGGCTTTGGACCTGCATGCTGAACAATTGTTTTCGACAGGCATTTATGTTCTCGGCTCTTTCTTTTTTTATACCTTTTTTTCCTTTGATATTGATTTGATTTTTTGCAAATCAAGAAACTGAAGGTTTTCCAAAACGAGTGTAGTTACTTATACTTATAAGATTACTACTAAAAATAATAATAATATTACATATATATATATATATATATATATATATATATATTATAATATTTTTATTATAATAAATTACAATAAAAACATATTACATCACTACACAAAAACTTTCATGTTTCAGTACTAAGATGGTACCTTTTCAGGTGATGGTAAATAACTAATGATAAAAATGATTTATTAGGGATATTTAAAAAACAAATCTTTACCTCTTTTCATAAGTTAAAGGATGGGCATAAGGCCAGGATTAAAAATATACTTATAGGTATGTCTAGATTAACCAATAAACATCACATCTATGCTAACATAAAAATAAGGTCAGAAGGTGGAGGTAGGTGGTTTATTATTACATGTCAAGAAAACTGATGCTTAGATATGTCATTCAACGATACTAGGGGACAATTTCAGTGACAAATGTAATATTGGTGTATCTAAGTATGATTTGGTGATTTGTTGAAGTAGACATAAATTTATCAGAAACGGATATTTTTTTAATTTAAAAAAAAGAATTTTTTTAATATACTCAGGAAGCTTCTTAAAGGGGCCTATAGGTAAAATTAAAAATGTGGAAACAACTATATTAGTCATTAATTATACTGAATAGATGGTAAAACATGGCAATATTATATTGAATAAATCAAATAAATGTTGGGTTGGCCATTATATACTAATAAAATAATTGCTATACAATTATAATATGTAATTATTTATGAAAATATTTTTAACTATATTTTAAGGTGAAAGGTAGATCATGACAGCATAGCCCCATTAATTCATTTCTTTGGTTTTTATTGTTGGGAAACTTTATAATATGCAATTTTTCTTCTAAACGTAGGGGATATGGATCATGTAAGGAATTACAGGTTCTAGTTATTTTTATTATTTTCCATTTTACCATAAGAGGTTTGCTAACTTCTTTTAAGTGCCAAAAATATTTAGAAAGGGACATTCTATTATGACACACATTTGTTGTTGAAAGATGATATGTGTTGATACCACCAAGTTTTAAAGGAATTTTTGGTACTACTTATATAAAGTTTTTATCTTTAGATTTTCTCTAGATGAGAGAAT
>OZ038520.1:3369356-3379356 GCA_964036315.1 Acanthosepion esculentum
AGATAGAAGATTTATTGGAGTGATTGCATTTGAATTGATTGGCAATAATTTCAGTGAGGTAATTATTTAGAAACTAAATATTCTTAATTAATCTTAATTACTGAACTTTGTTTTCAAGTTTACTTATTAGCAATATAATTCTTAATGAAAAGAGAATTATTACTTAAAATAGGAAAAACAGAAATTGTAAATTATTTCAATATTTAAAAATTTAATGATCAGTCAAATGAATTGATAAAGAAAGGGAGAAAGAGAAAGAAGGGAAAAGGAAGATAATGGAGAAATAAATAGAAAAAGGAAAAAGAAAAGTAGAGGAATAAATGAAGAAAAGACATATGAAAAAGAAGGAAATTAAAGAATAGGGAGGAGAGAGAAAAAGAAAAGTAAAGGGAGGAGGGAGAAAAAGTAAAAGTAAAGGGAAGTGGGAGAAAAAGGAAAGGAAAGGGAAGTGGGAGAGAAAGGAAAGGAAAGGGAGGTGGGAGAAAAGAAAAGTAAAGGGAGGAGAGAGAAAAAGAAAAGTAAAGGGAGGAGGGAGAAAAAGGAAAAGTAAAGGGAAGTGGGAGAAAAAGGAAAGGAAAGGGAGGTGGGAGAAAATGGATAGGAAAGGGAGGAGGGAGAAAAGAAAAGAAAAGGGAGGTGGGAAAAAAAGAAAAGTAATGGGAGGATGGAGAAAAAGAATAGAAAAGGGAGGAGGAAGAAAAAGAAAAGGAGAGGGTAAAAAAGAATAAGAAAGGGAGGAGGAGGAAAAAGAAAAGGAAAGGGAGAAAAAGAATAAGAAAGGGAGGAGGGACAAAAAGAAAAGGAAAGGAAGGAGGGAGAAAAAGAAAAGGAAAGTGGGGAGGGACAAAAAGAAAAGGAAAGGAAGGAGGGAGAAAAGGAAAAAGAAAGGGAGGAGGAAATAAAAGAAAAAGAAAGAGAGGAGGGAGAAAAAGAAAATTTTCCTGGTTCTTAATACTTTGCTTAGCTTTTGGAATGAATCTTTGTATTTACAAATGTACTTTCAGATTTTGTTGTTGCATTTTCTGTACTCTGTTAAAACACTTCCTAGATATTTAAATTTAAATAATAATAAAAGTGAAAGAGAGCATGCTGACATTTTTTTGTATGTGACCAAAATAAAAGAATGATACAAGTTACGTAGTATATGAATCCGAGAAAAAGGACGCTTAATGAAAACCTGGTATAAAATGAATATTAAATGCCTCTACCCAGTAAAGCAAAATGACGATATTTCATAACTAAATATGTATAACTATCATCAGTGTCTTATAAAAATACCTGAGATTTGTTGGGCTACTAAATATACACATGGTGTTAAATTACTTCAATATTTCCTCATGGATTCCCTATGCCTATCAGAATCTGGTGCACAGATATCATCTTTTTAGAAAAAGAGTTTAGTGAAAACTGACTTACAAAAGCTAAGCAAAGTATTCAAAAACAGGAAAACATCCTCAGAAACAGAGAAAAGACTGGTGGTGAGTGCACAGCTTAAAAATATCTATATATAAAATTCTATGATTTCTGTTAGTCTGTCAGTCCAACACACCCTCTAAAATAGCCATGCACTGACTGAGTGAAACCAAATTTGAGGAGAAATGCAAACAGGTATGGGGGTACAAAGTACAGTTAGTTTTACTAGATGCATAAAAATCGTGGAGTATTTTTTCCAAACAAATCGGCTTATTCAAATTCCATTGATTGGTTTACAAAATTGAATGAAACGTAGAGTTTGTAAATTTTGACAAAAAATGTTAGCAACAACTTCAACAATAGTAAATACTGTGAGGACTTCAACACGCGTCAGCATGTTACTAAACAATTCTAGTGTTAAAAAGACAATTAGATGAAGAAAAATTAGTCAAAAATTCACTATGAAAATATTTCCATTAAGAATTGAAATAGCTTAAGACTACACATTTCATTTTTAAAATAATTTGTATTGTTATTAGATTCTGCACTTAAAAAGATAGCAGGAAAATTGTATTATAACAATTATGAGAATTAGATGGCCTGTCTTATTTGAAATTCAAGCTTCAAAATCTTTTGCTTTGAATACAGATCACTAAAGTGAAAGTACTTATTCAATCTTTACAGGAAGGCAATCCTGACAGAACAAGAATTCCTATCAAGTTTTATTACTGGCAAACACAATTTTAACAATATAAGATATGCAGACGACACAGTGTTAATAGTAAATAGAGAAAGGAAACTGCAGGATCTCCAAGACAATGTAAAGGGAAAAGAAAAGACTAAACATCAAGAAGATAGAATGTCTAGTTGTCAACAAGAACAGTCCAAAATGTCTGCTATAAATTGGAGATGTCAAAGTTGCACAAGTACAGAAATTTAAATACCTGTGATGTCTTTTAAAAGAAGACAGGAAAGGTTCATTGGAATAGTAAAAGATTCCTTCTAAAAGCTAAGCAAACTATTAAGAAGAAATAAAAACATACTGAAATGTTATGCAATACTGCTCATCCTCTATGGCAGTGAATGTTGGGCAATCTCATCACAAATAAAGAAGAGACTTGAGGCAAAAGAAATGTGGTTCTACAGAAGGATGCTGAGAATTAGAGATGGACTGAATATGAGAGCAACAATGAGGTTTTAAGGAAAATGGAAACAAAAAGGATACTTCTACTTAGGATCAGAAAGAGAGAGTTAAAATTCTAGGACATAATAAGGAAAGATAACTTGGAGAATTTGACACTCACAGGACATACTGAAGGTGAGAGAGTGAGAGAAGAAAGCAGCAAATAACCTATCTAATGAATTTGTGGAAATGGTTGGCAGAACAGGGATAAGGAGGGATAGCAAAAGGATAAATCTTACTCAGATTACAAAAGACAGGATGTTGTGGAGAGTCATGATCGTCCACACTCTGAAGGGACACAGCACATAGAAGTAGTTTTAACAAATGATGAAAATGTAACACTGAAATCCACAAGTTCATAAAATATTAAAATATGCCTTAAGCTAAATAATTATTAAGAAATAGGAAAACTTACTTAAAATCAAAGAAAACAGCACTGAATTTCTATGCAATATCAGTTCTCCTTCATGGCAGAGAATGCTGGACACTCTCCTCACAGATGAAGAAGTGTTTTAAATAAATAACCCAATCCATGACCAGTTTTAAACAAAAAGGTACAATAAACAACCAATTTTAGATAAATGGCCCAATCAACAACCAGTTTTAGATAAATGGCCCAATCTACAACCAGTTTTAGATAAATGCCCCAATCAACACTCAATTTTAGATAAATGGCCCAATCAACAACCAGTTTTAGATAAATGGCCCAATCTACAACCAGTTTTAGATAAATGGCCAATCAACAACCAATTTTAGATAAATGGCCTAATCTACAACCAGTTTTAGATAAATGGCCCAATCAACAACCAGTTATAGATAAATGGCCGAATCAACAACCAGTTTTAGATAAATGGCCGAATCAACAACCAGTTTTAGATAAATGGCCCAATCTACAACCAGTTTTAGATAAATGGCCCAATCTACAACCTGTTTTAGATAAATGGCCCAATCAACAACCAGTTTTAGATAAATGGCCCAATCAACAACCAATTTTAGATAAATGGCCCAATCTACAACCAGTTTTAGATAAATGGCCGAATCAACAACCAGTTTTAGATAAATGACCCAATCTACAACCAGTTTTAGATAAATGGCCCAATCAACAACCAGTTTTAGATAAATGGCCCAATCAACAACCAATTTTAGATAAATGGCCGAATCAACAACCAGTTTTAAATAAAAAGTTAATTCAAGAACCAGTTTAAACAAATGGCTCAAGCAACCCCCACTTTCAAACAAAAAGTTCAGTCAATCAGTTTTAACTAATTGTCTCAATATACAACCACTTTTAAATAAATATTCCAATCAAAAGCCAATTTTAATTAAATGTCTGAAGAAACAACCATTTCTACAAAAAAATGTTACAATCTACAACCAGTTTTGTATAAAAAGTCCAATCAACAGTTTTAAATAAATGGTCTAATCCAGGAACAGGTTTATCTGACTCAATCCTGAAACAGATTTAAATAACTGACCCAAACTACAAGCAGTTTTACATAAAAAGTTCCAGCTACAAAAAATCTATTAATTGTAGATAATATATATTCAGCAATATTTTTAAATAAATTGTCAGTTACAGCACTTTTAAAAATAAACCAATTAAGAGTTTAAGTAAATAGTGTAAAATAAATAGCGTAATTATTGGGGTTTGTTTTTCTTTTCTTTACTAGTGTAACTGATTTTTTTTTTCTTAAGGTAAATAAATAACATTTTACAATCAAAATAATCTTATGAATGCATTCTGGTTAAGTAGTGAAGTTATTAGCTATTTTTAAAACAAACAATTGAGTCAAATGCTTTTTTAAGAAAACATTCCAATTAATGAATTTTTGAAGCAGTCAAGTCAATAACTAGTTTCAAAGCATTTAAATCAATAACTATTTTTGAAGCCAATAACAAAAGCAGATCAGTCTTTTTTTTAAGGAAATAGTCCAATCGATTATGTTTAAAAAGAAAACGACCAATTTAATCAATGTCTCTTGAGGTTTCTAACTACTTTATATGTTATGAATAAACAAATCTTGTTTATAGTTGACCCTTTATTTATGGCAAAGTTATGCTTCGCTTCACGTACATACACACATACATACTAAATTATATATAATAACATTTACTACTTATTGAGGCTGGGACTTTCAGCAAAGATGATTGTATTGATCACAGACTTTCTGTGATCAATGCAATCATTCTTGTCAAAAGTCCTAATGACGAAACTCTGAATATTGAACGTTACTATATTTAATAATTAACATTAATTCTCATTCTCATCAATATTGACAACTTTATTAGTAGAAATTAAAATGTTAAATTTGATATACATTAAATTATATAATTTACATATATTAATGGCTAGCGCATTATTATTTAATGTTTTATATATATATATATATATATATATATATATATATATATATATATATATATATATATATATATGTATGCAGGTGTGCATTAAAATAGGAAAGAACACGTTAGGTAGATAATCCGGTGTTCCTTAGTATTTAGCTTTATTTTCAAAAGGACAGTGCTCCATACAGAAGTAGAGCTTATATTATAATAATATTTTTAGTTTTTAAAAATATGATTCCTTTGCTACATAAGAGTTCTCATGTTTCAAAAGCGAGAGCCGAGACCCCTAACATAATTTTTTAAGTTATGTAGAGTTAAGGTGTCTGGACCCGCTTCCTTGTCACCTTAACTCTTCATAACTTAAAAAATTATGTTAGGGGTCTCGGCTCTCGCTTTTGAAACATGAGAACTCTTATGTAGCGAAGGAATCATATTTTTAAAAACTAAAAATATTATTATAATATATATATATATATATATATATATATATATATATATATATATACTAATGCAAAGCTCTTCAGTAAAATGAATGGAGCACTTTGGCTGATTGGCATTTGTTTACATTTGTAAAAACAATACACTGGTTTTAGTTGTGTAACTCTACCGAGTGAAGATAGCTATGGCTGACACCAAATTAGTTGTGTTTCAATCCTGGATTGAGGCATTCGGAAGTCTAGTCGCACTGAGGAGCTGTGATACAGCAAAATAGTACTATCTGTGAATGACATAATATATATATATATATATATATATATTCAATTGTATGGATATGAGCTTTTGCGATCATCAGACAAACTGGTTTATTTTTTAAAATTGGATTTATTTATACTTGTTTGTGTTTGATTATCTTTGGTGTTTGGAAACGGAATTTTCTTCAGTGTTTGAATTGGGATGACACTCTCACAAACATAGACACACATATATACAGGTGTAATTATTTTAGTTCACACAAATATATTAGCTCTATCACTGATATTGAACACTTTCCACTAAGTACTATGCATATAAAATTACATATATATATATATATATATATATATATATATATATATATATATATATGTACAGGGGTTGGACAAAATAATTGAAACACTTGTTAAATTCAAAGAAAATTTAATTAATATGGAGTTGGTCCTCCTTTAGCCTCACATACAGCTTTAATACGTCTAGGAATGGAATCATACAGCTTCCTGACTTCATCCAGAGCAATTTTCAGCCATTCTTCCATTAACACCTGCTCCAGCTCTTTAAGACACGATGGTGGAGGATAGTGGCTCCTAACTTGTTGCTCCAAAATGCACCACAAATGTTCAATAATATTGATATCTGGAGATTGGGGAGGCCACTCCATGTGTTCTAGCTCACTTTCATGCTCTTCATACCAATTCTTAACCACTCGAGTGGTATGTATTGGAACATTATTGTCTTGGAAGATGCTGTCACCATCAGGGGATAAAGTCTGGGCCATTGGATGAACTTCACCCAAAATGTTCAGGTAATCTTTGCTGTTGATTCTACCATGGAGTGCAACTATTGGACCGAGACATTTCCATCATATAGTGGCCCACACTATCACTGATCAACCACCATGCTTCACTGTTGGAAGAAGGCAGTCAGGGTTGTAAGCTTCTTTGGGCTGCCTCCACACATAAACTTGCCCTGAAGTTGAGAAAAGAGAAAAACTGGACTCGTCTGAGAATATGACTTGCTTCCATTGGTCTGCAGACTAGGCATTGTGATCTCTGCACCAACCTCTTCTGAATGTTGCGAGTGGAGAGAAGAGGTTTCCTTACGGCGGCTCTTTCATGATATCCAGCCTTATGGAGCTCACGACGAACAGTTTTAGTAGAAATTGGACTATTCAGTCACTTTGGCTGCAGTAGTCCGATGATTTTTCACCACATTGCATTTCAATGCACGTCGGTTCCTGTCAGTAAATTTGCAAGTCTGGCCCGAATTGCTATGGTTGCTAGAGGTTTTACTCTGTTTCGCGAATTGCGTCATAGTTCTTGATATGGTAGCTCTTGAAAAAACAAACAGTTCAGCAACCTTAGTGATCGAGGCTCCTGCCATGCGAGCTTCAACAATTTGCCCTTTTTCAAAGTCAGAGAGGTTACACGTTTAGCTTAAATTTTACTGAATTCTAAAAATAAATAAGTCAAAGACAGTTAATTAGATAAATAAATGTATTTACAATAGATATAACTGGAAGTTTTAGTTAAAGTTCTTAATATAATAGGTCTTTGAAATATAGGAGTGGAATTTGCACCTTTTCCAATTATTTTGTCCAACCCTTGTATATATATATATATATATATATATATATATATATATATATATATATATATATATATATATAGTATAATGATATATAATTTTTTATATATCAAGAACAGTTATGGGGAAAGATGTATGAAAAAGTGTAAAAAGTTTTTGTGTTTAGGTTAAAAATATGTGATGAGATGTTCTTAATATTGTATGTGTGAATCTTGGGATTACTTTTTCTTCAAAGCATTTCAAGATTTTCTTAACACAGTTACCTGATCTCTGATATTGAGCACTTTATCCCATAAATATAGCACACTTTAAGACTATATTTCTTTATATATATATATATATATATATATATATATATATATATATATATATATATATATAAATTGGTAATTTTGAATTTTATAGTAAAATTTAATATTAATTAGTTAGAATGAATTCTATTTTAGTCTAACCCTAACATTAAAGCATTAATTAATTATTATAACCAAGGCTTGTTATCAAGTTTTTTGAATTCTCATATACTTGTATTTTGATTGGTCATTCCAGCTTATGTAACAGCGTTTCCCCTAGCAAGGGGTGTTTGATTGATTTGAACCTTTTAAAACTCTTTGTTCTACATTCAACACTATCACTTGATAAGACACCAGAAGTGTTGAAACAAAATGGCTATTTTTGTAGTGATTTTATAACATACAGCTCTTGTTTATAGTTAACCCTTGATTTTTAGCCAAGATAAAAAAATGTTTATTTCAAAAACTAGTTAATAAAGACATTTGAAATTTCTAAATATAAATATACATGGTAATTACTTTTTCATGAATATAAAAA
This sequence comes from Acanthosepion esculentum, assembly GCA_964036315.1. Lineage (NCBI taxonomy): Eukaryota > Metazoa > Mollusca > Cephalopoda > Sepiida > Sepiidae > Acanthosepion > Acanthosepion esculentum. The sequence continues at coordinate 3,377,410 of OZ038520.1, forward strand.
TATTATTTTCACTGTAAATTGTTCATCTGCTCTTAAATCCAATACACTTTTATGAGCCGATCTCTGGTTATCTTTTGGTAACATCTTGAATGGCTTGTAGGACTTATAAATATAATATATCTAAATAGTAAATGATAAAAATAAAACACAAAAAAGTAGGTCTGCCAAAAAGTTAATTCTGACTTTGTTGTTGCTGGGTGCCGTTCAGAGTTTTTTTTAGTTTTAACCATATTCAAAAAGATTGGCTTTGATCACATTATGACAGATTCCATATTTGTACAGTTTTTAAAAAGTTATCAACAATTCATCAATTATTCCTTACATTGACAATAGAAGAAATTTAGCAGTATTTTCAATATGTCATGGTTTTTATTCTATTTTTAGACAGGTAAAGATGAAAGCATCTCTGAAAAACACAATTTAAGAAATAGTTGAGGAATAAGATTTTTGCCCAGAAATTACATGGGAAAAATTGCAAGACAAATAACCACATTATGAGAGAGAGAGAGAGAGAGAGAGAGAGAGAGAGAGAGAGAGAGAGAGAGGGGGGACAATAAAAATAGAAAGAAAGAAAACAATAAATAAAGGAAGAGTGTAAAGAAAGAAAAGAGAAAGACAGTAAAGAAATAAAGACAGTAAAGAAAGAAAACAGTAAAGAAGGAAAGAAACAAGAGAATAAAGAAAGAAGACAGTAAAAAAAGAAAGAAAAAAGCAATAACGAAAGAATAAAGAATAAAGAAAGAAAGAAAGAAAGAAAAGCCTACTATGATTCAATTGGATTTCTTTCTTTTTTTAATCTCAAAAGTGTTCTGATTGGCCATGTAGAAATTCTTCTGGTCATTGCTAAAAACTTCCATTCAATGTATGGTCAGTCTGGAGTCAAAATCCTTGTAATAAACGGAGTATGACAATGCCAAAGTTATTTATGGTACTTTTTACATTAACACACTTCAGACGAAGGAAGTGTAATCTTCAATAGAAGAGGTACTAAAATAAAAATAAAAGCCTCTGAACCACTTAAGTGGAGGCTGCGTATGAATTCTAAAGTGACCTATAAAAATAAAGTATAGCTTTTTAAAGAACTGCAATTCAATTTTGAAAGAAAAATGGACTGTCCAGACAACTTAAAACCTTTTTGAAGTAAATGCTATCAAGTCACAAGTTGAGTTAGAAATTAAACTAGATTTATAATGTATTTTTTACGTTTTTTTTACTTATATAAAAGCATAAGTTTGATTTGAATTTATTGAACTGATTTGAACTTATATCAAAGTCTGATTTGACTTTATTAAAAAAACATATCTAAGATTCAACTTTATTCAAAAACATATCTAAGTCTGATTTGAACACCTTGTAAAAGATTAAAAAGCTAACATGACCAATACTATTGTAATGTTATTCAAGTCTTACTGAGTACTCTTTATTCATAGTCTTACGTCTGACAAAAGTAAACTTATAACTATTTTCTGAACATAATGGTTAGAAAATGTATCTTTGTAGATTACTATTGAAATGAGTTATGATCTTAATGAGAACCCTTTCTTGTGACCTTGTGTCAGACTAACAAAAAAAGCTTAGTAAATACTGATATACAAGTGTGACTTAGGTATGAATTTGGTTCACAATATTATCTTTTGGGCTTTATCCAATGGTATATTGCACTTTTATTTTATACCTTCTTAAAAATAGCCATGAATTGATAAGCACTTCAAAGCAGAAATAAATTCAAGTCTAATGTAGGCATAAAAATAAATATCTGCTTAAATATGTTGATACTATTTATTTTGAATATAAATTTGTTTTTCTTTTTTTAAATAAGAACAAGTAATCTCCCTTTAATTAAAAATTTAAAAAAATTAAATAATGAATATTCACCACTTAAAAATAAAATTAAAAAAAATTTTTTTTACATACATATATTAATACTGATTATTTTAATTGCCAAAT
>OZ038520.1:3386856-3416856 GCA_964036315.1 Acanthosepion esculentum
ATCATGTGTAACTACAGTAGTTACTACGTGTTACTTCAGGTTGTTTATGATTCACTGAGATTGAAAAACGGATGGATGGACAGACATACATACACTACACTTTATGTATATATATATATATATAAAATGAAGAGGTTATAATGGTTCTAACGAGAGAAAAGTGTGTATATTAAAAAGAAGTGAGGTACCGCAAACTTTTTTGGTTGTAATATGGGTTTTTTAAAAGAATATTATCCTTTATTTTTCATAATTTTACAACACGAGTTTCTGGTCTCGCAACCATCTTCAGGTAAAGGGTGGAGATTTCCACATATTATTAAAAATAATTAATTTTTTCTTTATATTTTTCAATGTTAAATATTCTCGATACTAGACATTCTCTGTTTTTGTGTTAGTAATCGAAATGTCTTTCTTGAAATGGCAGTGAAGAGTTCTGCGTGAAGGGTCATAAAACAATTAAGGTTGTTTTGAGAAGTGATGAATTAGTTGTCAGTATCTTTTAATGTTTTAGTGACCCCTGTGTGTTCTTAGGTCTATTTTCATTTTTGTGTGTTCCTGTCAGCATGCGTGTATATATGTGTGTGTATATTCCCCCTCAATACATACACTGTCTCACTATGAAGAATTAGTAAACACATTTGTACACATACACAAACACACACACACATATATACGTATATACATACACACATACTTCCTAAGTTGTGTGGGGTTTGTGTGAGTAGCTCCCCTGCTTTCGCCAATATGCGCGCATATATATATATATATATATATATATATATATATATATATATATATATATATGTGTACATATATACATTTTTCGTGTTCCACAGATACCCATATGTGAGCGTGCATGCATGTATGGGAATGCCTTGATCACTGTATTTGGTCACCATGTGTCCATGTTGTTTGCTTTTTTCGTTTATGAAGTTTTTTTCTTGTATTAAGGTATATATATATATATATATATATATATGAATTTTTTAATCAGACATATTTTTATTACTTTAAATGTTAAAGTTATTTTTAGTAGATAACCATATTTGAGTAGGTGCTCTTTATTTCAAACAGTATTTTATTTTGTCTACAAGCCTGAACAATGGAAAAAAACTTATTAAAGAAAATGCTTGCTTGATTGTGAAGATTTTTGTATCCGAGCTGTCAAAACATGTTAAATTAAACAGTGTTTTCTTCTGCAATGGTTGATGAAGTTTTTTACGTTTTCGTGCAGGCTGGTAGACAAAATAAAATACTATTTATATAATTGTTAAAATAAATGGAGTATGTAGACAAATATGGGTAAAATAATGTTTAAAAGTATTACATGTATTTATATATATATATATATATATATATATATATATATATATATATATATATAGGAATATATATACTTATGTACATACAAGTATTTGTGCATGTATGTAAATTTTTTATCCATTTAAGTTTAATTTTTATGACTGAATTTGAATTGAAGTTTCAGTTTTGAAACATTTTTATTTATATGAAAAATCAAAATTTTGACTTCACATCAGATAATAAATAATGTATTAATGTAAATATTAATTGGGACAAAATTTCAAGAGTGCATTCATAAATTAATTTGCATAGAAAATAATGACATCTCCAGTGAACACCTCAATTTTCAAAGGTTTTTTAGCATCTCTTCTGCTTTCATGTTAGATTTGCAATTACTTCTGAATGACTACAAGTCTCAATGCCATTAAGCACTGATATCAGGTCCGAATGCCATTAAATGCTAACATGAAGTCTCAATGCTATTAAGCAATGATCAAGTCTGAATGCCATTAAATGCTAACAGCAAGCCTCAATGCCATCAAGCACCAATATCAAGTCTGATTGCCATTAAATGTTAACATCAAGTCTCAATGCCATTAAGCACTGATATCAAGTCTGAATGCCATTAAACACTAACATCAAGTCTCAATGCCATTAAGCACCAATATCAGGTCCGAATGCCATTAAATGCTAACATGAAGTCTCCCTGGTATTAAGCAATGATCAAGTCTGAATGTCATTAAATGTTAACATGAAGCCTCAATGCCATTAAGCACCAATATCAAGTCCGAATGCCATTAAATGCTAACATGAAGTCTCACTGGTATTAAGCAATGATCAAGTCTGAATGTCATTAAATGTTAACATGAAGCCTCAATGCCATTAAGCACTAATATCAGGTCTGAATGCCATTAAATGCTAACATCAAGTCCTAATGCCATTAAGCACTGATATCAGATCTCAATTCCATTTAACACTAATAGTAAGTCTCAATGTTATTAAATACTGACACCAATTCACATTACAAAACACCAATTCATATTCAAAAAATGACAATTATACGTGTTTTTTTTTACTTACATGGAAGACTTTTGTCCTGTTAGAGTTAATAAAATAAAAACAAATAATAAACTAAAATTAGAAAAAAAGCGAAAGATAACAATACTGAGCTTGATAAAGTGCTGATGGAACATGAGGTTAGAAATGTCTTATCAAATTAGAATTTACTTGGTTTCTTTGGAGATCCAGCATAATTATTTCAAAAAACTTTCAAGCTGCTTTTTCCTTGCATTTTTTTTCAATATATTTTGAAAACCAGTAGAAAGAATACCTCTTGGTTTAAGATTTCTTAAAAAAGGAGAAAAGAAGGGTAAAAAAATTAAAATTGTGCAAATTTCTTAGTTGAAACATCTTCAATATTATTATTTTAAGACTAGTCAAAAACTAATAATAATAATGAAAATGCTTTACAACTTAACAAAACAACTGAAAACTACTAATACTACTACTATCACTACGACTACTAGATATATAACTATATTTGAGTTTCACCTGCTGTTATGTTTCGGTGACCAAATCAGTAAGGCATCATCCATATCAAAGAGGTTTCCAAGGATACAGGGATGTGAATTCAGATCTTGCCGAATACGTCTTTATCTCCAATCCATCTTATAAAACAACCTGAACATTACAATAAAGAGCAACAAAAAATAAGATTAACTAGTCAAAAATTAATAATGAAAAAGGCTTTAAAAAATTTGATTAACTTAAAACAGTTACTATTATTATTATTATTATTATTATTATTATTATTGCTATCACCACCACCAATATTAAGTTTAAAATAAAAATATGTTGTGAAGAAAATCATATAAAAAAGAGTGTAGCTATATAACTAAATTTGAATTTCTCTAATGGAGAATGTGTCACTAAATCTGAAGGTACATTGGTATAGGAAAAGATGCCTTCAAAAAGATAAGCATTATTAAGAAACAGAAAAATTTCATTTGAAACCTAGAAAAATATGTCAAACTGCTATGTAATATCAGTCCCACCTATATAGCAGTAAATATAGGACAATCTCCTCACAGATTAAGAAGAAGCAACAAAGATATGGTTCTGTAGAAGACTGCTAAGTATACCATGGACAAAACATGTGAGCAATAAGGAAGAATCAGAAAGAGACAATTGAAATTTCTAGGATGTATAAAAATGAGGAAAGAGGGATTGGAGAATTTGACACTCAAAGGATATACTGGAGGCAAGAGGGGTGGTGGAAAACAGCAAGTAGCCTCGCTAACAAGCTAAAAAAGAGATAATAAAGGGACAAATATTGCTTAGAAATACAAAGGATATTAAGTTGTAAAGAGCCAGGATTGCCACATCGTTAATGAACATAAAAGATGAATGGTTATAACCAAATAGGTAAGGTAACGTTTATAGATAAACTTACAAGGATGGATAAGGCAAATTTAAAATTTGTCTTCATTTCGCATTCATGCTGTTTACATAATGTTTATAAAAAGTAAAAATGACCTGAAGATTGTTGGTTAGTTGTGCAGGGGTCATACTAAGCTTCCTTCTATCATTCCAATTTTAGTATATGTACTCAGGGCTGGTTCAAGGGTCTTGTGCCACTCCAAATATGATACAAGCCCCCACCACCCACAATACAATTTTTATTAGGTAGTATTAATATAAAATATAAATGTTATTATAACCTAATGAATAATATGCAGTATAGGTAAATAATTCAACTAGGAAAATTGAAAATAAATACAATGTATCTAAATATAAATTAAAGACATGTCATAATAAATTAAAGACACGTCATAATAAATTAAAGACATGTCATAATAAATTAAAGACATGTCATAATAAATCATTCGTTCTTAAATAAATCAACATTTTGTGGCAATTTTTAAAATCAACTTGAGATTTTTCTTGTTGAATAATTTTGACACACTCAACATTATGGATAAAAATTAGTGAATTTTATAAAGTGTTTTTTCCAGACTTAATATGAGCAAAACGATTTCACGGATTTGATTGAAAAAAAATACCCCAGAAAATTTTTCATCCTTTAATAGTCAGTTGTGCTTATTTAATTTGTAACATATATAAATATAGGTAGATAGTGAAAGTCTCAAAGCACTGCCTGACTTGGCCCATCCCCTGGTTTGGAGGTTCAGGTGTAGCAATCTGTAGATACCAGCATTGTATGTATTGCTGAAGTGAGTACCCTGAAGATTGCGATAAGAATCCATGATGATAATATGTAAGATAAACTAGTAAATACATATATATACATATGGAATATTAGTGTTTAAGCCTTTTTATTATATCCATACTCTGTCCTGGACATTGAGTTCTACCTGGATTCTATCCTCTTGGAATTATTTTTTATACATATATATATGTATGTGTATGTATGTATGTATATATATCTATATATTTTAAATATATGATTGCACATGTATGTGTATATTTACCACTAATATTATCAATATCTCTCTCTCTCTCTCTCTCTCTCTCTATATATATATATATATATATATATATATATATTTATATACATATTTTAATATATTTTTATTGATGCAATTTATTTAAGTAAATGCTGTTTTTTTTTATTAAACAGTATTAATTACATTTTATTGAATGTTTGAGAAATTTTGTAGAAAATATGGATACTTCAACAGGATCAAACCTATTTACATTATTTGGACTATTGTCCTCATCTTTGTTGCCATATTTGTCACAACGTTTCAGCCGTTGTATGCTCCGGCCTTCTTCAGATGGTTGAAATGTCAAACTGAACCCTTTATTTCACTTGCTGGAGTAGACTGTTCTAGTTCCACGTGCCATGTCTAATGGATGTCAGTTATCAGTTATCTCCTGTTAATTCCCCTCTCCATGTTCTCCACCGCCATAACCAGGTATTGAACTTACACACTTTGGGTCCTGTCACTGGATCTAATTAATGCCTTTATACACTGTTCCCATGTGTCCTAGAGGATAACTGTGTATGAATTTGTGGGTATTATAAACCTAATATGTTCAGCAACTGAATAATGTAAATAGTGCACATAATACCTCATTTTAAAAATATAGACAGATACTGAAGGATCAAACCTGTATTCCTATATAGAAACTGTCATTTGATCTGATGTGCTGTACCATTCAGCTACAAAGGAGCGTCTGATTATCAGTCTGAATTACTGTTTATAAACACACAATCTTTTCAAACATTCAGGCCAGTAAATGTAAGTAATACTGATTAATTAAAAGACAGAGCATTTACTTAAATAATTTGTATCTATAAAAATAATGTATAAACAAAAAATATATTAAAATAATTGTCAGACTTAATTCATTTCATTTTATATATATATATATATATATATATATATATATATATATATATATATATATATATATATATTTGAAATTATGCTAGCAATTATATAACATGATTTTTGTTATTATTTCAAATAAATATTATAAAGCTCTATTTTGTATTGAGCATGTTTTTAAAATATAATATTATGGACATTGGAATTATACACCATTTGAATCCACCTTATATATATATATATATATATATATATATATATATATATATATATATATATATATATATATAATATTAATAAGTACAGACAATCCTTAAAAATCCATTTTGGTTATAATTTATTTCATGAATATATTCATATATTCATCATTTGAATTAATGTCCTAGAGATGAATATTTTAATATATTCATGAAATAAATTATAACTGAAATGGATTTTAAGGAAAGTCTGTACTTATTATTATTATATTGCTCTGCTACTTACATTGAGCTATCTTTGGATTAATATACTCCTTGGAATTATCCCTACCAATTACCAATTGATATTATATATATATATATATATATATATATATATATATATATATATATATATATATATATATATATATATATATATATATTCTATATCTGATATTGAGCACTTTATCCCATAAACATAGCACACCTTAAAGCTATATTTCTTCATATATATATACATATATATATATATATATATATATATATATATATATATATATATATATATATATATATTGTAATTAAAATTAAATCAGATGTAATGAATACTGGGGTGCAAGAAAATTTATATATATATATATATATTTATTTGAAATTATGCTAGCAATTATATAACATGATTTTTGTTATTATTTCAAATAAATATTATAAAGCTCTATTTTGATTGAGCATGTTTTTAAAATATAATATTATGGACATTCGAATTATACACCATTTGAATTCACCTTATATATATATATATATATATATATATATATATATATAATATTAATAAGTACAGACAATCCTTAAAAATCCATTTTCGTTATAATTTATTTCATGAATATATTCAAATATTCATCATTTGAATTAATGTCCTAGAAATGTCCTATTATATATATATATATATATATATATATATATATATATATATATATATATATTCTATATCTGATATTGAGCACTTTATCCCATAAATATAGCACACCATAAAGCTATATTTCTTCATATATATATATATATATATATATATATATATATATATATATATATATATATATATATTCATTGGAAGAATTGTTGGAAAGCCTGCGGTTAATCGATTTAGGTATCTGTTTGATTATAGAAGGCGGGTGGTTGGAGTATATATGTATGTACTGTGGTTTATCATTCGGTTTTCTGTATGGTTTGTGTGTGCCTTTTCTTAGGTTGAAGGTGACATCTAGAAAATCTACTTCGGTTAGGTTAGTTTTTATATCTATCTCGAATCCGTTATTTTTGAAAATTTTAATTATTGCTTTTCTAGTTTTATCTGTCTTTTGTTTGTTGTAGTTTCTTAAGATTATGAGACCGTCATCTCTGTAGAGCCCTGTGTCATTTCTATCTATTATTTTGCTTATTTCGTGTAGTAAGTATATATATATATATATATATATATATATATTGTAATTAAAATTAAATCAGATGTAATGAATACTGGGGTGCAAGAAAATTTAAAACCTAATGAATCAGTGTTGAATTAATCAAATTATCAATAATCAGTTGTTAAAAAAGCAGCTGCTATTGATAATTAAAATGAAGAATTGAAAGATGGACTATGCTGTATTAGTACTGGTATGGAAGAATAGTGAGGAAAATGCTAGAGAAGTAAACAAAATTGCTGGCACATAATCACTAGTGAAGCCATTATGTAGTCCTGTTATGGAAACATCATGAAGAAAAGGATTGTGGGGTCGTGTTGCCACATGATATCAAATCAAAGCCAACAGATACTATAACAGAGAGAGGGGTAAAGTCAAGGAGAGAGAGAGAGAGAGAGAGAGAAAGAGAGAGAGAGGTGGGGGGTAGAGAGAGGGGGGGGAGGGGGAAGATAAAGAAAGAGAGTTTGTTAAATCAGAAAGTCGATTGAGATATTGACTTGAATTCACCCCAGGAGTTAACGTAGGAGGAGGGAAATAAATATGAGTTGAATGAATAATGAATTTTAAAAAAATGTTTTTTTCTGAGTATCAGTCATGTTCAGCTGTTCTGTCTGAATAATCAGCAAAAAGGATAAAAAAAGAGAAACATTTCAATTATAATAACAAATGATGTTTTAACATCACAATAATGCAATAACTACCAACAAATGCTGGATAAACCAATATTTATTTTTTTAAGTGTATATATTATGATCAGAAAAAGAAAAAAATTAACTCGATTCTCTTTCTTTATGTTTCATATCTATTCAGAAAATGTCCGATTATAGCTCTCCTTAAATTTATGTCTGCTGTAGTTTTAGGCAATGTTTGCCTTTTTATTATCTTTTTTTTTTTAAATTTTTTTTTTAAGCGTATCACCCCAAGCAAGGCTGGAGGCCACTATCACGCATGGGGTTACAGAAGGGTTGGAGGAACAGCAGATAGGAGTGGTAAAGGAGAGGATGTGGAGAAAGAGAAAGACGGAGGGTCGATCAAGGCAAGGGGGTTACAGTAGATTTGGAGCGAGAGCAGATAGGAATGAAAGATGAAAGGATGTGGAGAAGGGATTTCCAATGCATTCCTATAGTAAAATGATTTCCAATGCAAATCTATAGTAAAATAATTTCCAATGCAAATCTATAGTAAAATTATTTCCAATGCATTCCTATAGTAAAATTATTTCCAATGCAAATCTATAGTAAATTGATTTCCAATGCATTCCGATAGTAAAAAGTTTTCCTATGCATTCCTATAGTAAAATGATTTCCAATGCATTCCTATAGTAAAATGATTTCCAATGCAAATATATAGTAAAATGATTTCCAATGCATTCCTATAGTAAAATGATTTTTTTTTTTTTTTTTTTTTTTTTTAAGCATATCACCCCAAGCAAGGCTGGAGGCCACTATCACGTATGGGGTTACAGAAGGGTTGGAGGAACAGCAGATAGGAGTGGTAAAGGAGAGGATGTGGAGAAAGAGAAAGACAGTAGCTCCAGGAACTGCACTTCTTGCCTTTTATTCTCTTACAACACCACACAGCAACCCTCTACCTTGAGTGGTTCTTGGGCCTTATATTAGGTGAACATTAGTATAAAAAATACCTGTTCTGCCATCGTTTTACTCAAGCTCCTTAAGCAATCTACCCACTATTTTCCTCTGTTCCTCTTGCCTTCAATATATCCTGTAGGTGTCAGATTCTCCAAACCCTCTTTCCTCATTATTTCCTAGAAATTCCAACCGTCTCTTTCTGATTCTAAGTATATGCACCCTTTTTAATTCTCCTTAAAACTTCCTCATTACTCATATAATAAAAGTTATATAATAATGTCAGAGTAAACAACCAATTTAGACATTTATGGTTTTTTTTAAGACTAAAGTATAAAATCTTAAACTAAATGGCATTGTTGCTGAAATAGTTCTTATACAGGGTGTCCATAATGTTTGTGTGCACTTTAAAAAATTTATAATTTTATTTGTATTTGCGATAGAAATAATCTGTAAAAAATGTTATAAAGTTTAATGTACCTAGTTTTAAGTATAGCTAAAATAACTAATGAATATGATTTCAGGCAAATGTTTTCCGTGAACTGCAAAATCGTATTACCCTTTGTATTGCTAATGATGGAGGACATGTGGGAAACTTAAATAAAATTTCAATAAAACCTTAAAAAATATAGATTTACTTCTTTCTAATTCTTTTTACAAATTATTTTTATCGCAAATACAAATAAAGTTATAAATTTTTTAAAGTGCACACAAACTTTATGGACACCCTGTATTTCTCTCTGACACCATGATTCGTGTTCAAGTCCTAGTATATAAACCATTTTAAAGCTTTGTGTGAGACTTAGTTAAGTAATAAGCACAAATAAAATTTAGTGATCTGTTTACTGGCTTTGATAGTGGTGTATTTCACCCTCCTAGGTGCCATTTGAGACCTGTCATAAAGCAAGTTAGAAAATATATACATTCTGTTTGCAAATATTCCAATTTTAAATGATACTTAACATGTTCCTCAAGGACACATGGCACAGTGGATAAAACTGTTGGTTAGATCCAGTGACAGGACCCAAAGAGTGAGTTCAATATCCGGTTAAGGCAGTGGAGTACTTGGAGAGGGGAATTAACGGGAGATAACTGATAACTGACATCAATTAAAAACATGGTATGTGGAACTAGAACAGTCTATCCCAGTGAGCGAAATAAAGGGTTCAGTTTGACATTCCAACCACCTGAAGAAGGCCGAAGTATACAACAGCCGAAACGTTGTAATAAATATGGCGACAAAGATGAGGACAATAGTCAGAATAATGTAAATAGTGAAGATGTACAGTGTTTAAATTTTCTTTATACTGATAATTGTCTATTAAGTAGATGAACAGTTATTGAAATATAATTAGGTAATATTCAAAATGTCATCAGTCTCTATTTTTTTAAATGATTATTATCTTTTTTTTTAATTGAGTTCACCTCAAAGAAGATAGAAAAGCCTCTAAGATATAAGGGGTTACTGAGTGTAGAAGAATTAGGAACAGAAACATTATTATGGAGTTTGAAGAGAAAAGAGTAATCAGGAGGACAATAGATAGTGATTGACATTGCATTTAAATTTTAGTAGATTAAAATTGGCTGGAAAGCATGGAGCCAGATGAGAATTCCACAAACAAGAAGTGTGAGAAAAGAAACTGTTAGCATAGAATTTACAGTTACATCTAGTCAGCTCAAGTGTAAATTGATGAGATCTCGATGCCAGTCTAGTGCTGTGCATAAATTCAAAAGGTCTAGGTACCATAGTGGCAAAGGCAAAGGGAGGCAACCTTTTGGAAGTAAGTAAGTGACTGAAGCTGAGATGCCAGATCAGGACTAATAGCATTGCTAATTTTTCTTTGGGTTTTATCAAGGAGCTCGTAAATAGCAGAGGCACTGGACCACATGTTTGTTTACTAATTCTAGGGATTAGGTTCTATTTTAGATTAAAATTAAATTCTTACATTTTCTTTAAAAAAAGGGGGGGATAATTTTTATAGTTCTTCAGCCTTTATAAACATGCACTGTCTTTACATATTTTTTCCTTGACCTCTTATAGAAGATAATAAAAATAACATTTTTTTTTTGTTTTGTGGGTACCTGTTAATTTTTTTATGGTGGTGGTGATGGTGACGATGATGACGATGACTACTACTACTGCTTCTGCTGCTATTACTACTACTACCGTATGGTTTACTCATGAGAATTTCCAAGAATCTTTCTACCTTACAAGATGTCTTAGGATATTCAAAATTATAGGGAGTGTGCAGGTGGTAGTGCTGATTGGCACAGCTTATATACTGAAGAAAGTGTTACAGCTATAAGCTGAAGATAGGATCTGAGATATGATAATTATCACCTGGTAGGAACATCTAAAAGTCAGAGAGGATCTCAGCAATGATAATAATAATAATATTTATATATAAAAATAAACATTAGTAAAAAAAAAAAAAAAAATCAGTAGCAAAAAACAATAATTCAAGCAACAGTAACTATAATAAAATTAACAGATCAGAATGACCAACAAAGTTTTGCAGTGTAATGCTGGTTTTCAAAGCTTCACATGATTTATTTATTGAATTTGTTCCATACTTATTTTATGCTTGATTAAGTTAAACTTAATAAATTAGCAGTAATTTAAAAAATAATTCATTATGAAAAAATAATTAAGAAAATGAAAACTAAATAAATCTCCCTATTAAAAAGTGTTTAGCAGTGTAATTAATTAATTAATGTAATTGATGAAATAGTTTTATATTCTTAACTCAAGGGGATGTTTCCATATTTAATAACAGAAAATAAAAAATAATAGAAAATATATTAATCATCAACAAATAATTATTAGAAATATAATAATTATTAATAAATCTGAGGTTTAGAAACTTGATTATTATTATTATTGCTAAAAATAATAATAGAATTATTAAAATATGATTTCATCACTAAAAGGATTATTCTTAATTAACTGATTAATACCAATCAGTTTTTGGCAACTGAACTTGTTAGTTGAATGGAGGGATCACATTACAAGAAATACAATCTCAAAATAAATTCTTAGGATAAATATTCTTGAAAGTTTATTTACCAATGGATTAAAATAAAAAGCATTCAGGTATAACAATTAAAAATTTCCCTTACAAATTGTTATAAAATGTGGGTTCCTTCATATTTTCTCAGTCCAGTGATAGTTGTTAATCTCACATATAATAGTCTGCCCCTTCCCTAACTGCTTGGGCACTTATATAGTCTCTATGGCTTAGCTATGTTAATTAGGCAGTCATTTACATATCACTACAGAAATGTTGAAAACAAAAAAGCTAACAATATAGACACGTTTTTATAGAAAGCTTAGAAATGTTTGCTAAAATAAACAATTCAAAATGATACAGTGTAAAATTTAAATTTAAATGAAGGAGCGGATTCTTTTTCTTCATGTATAGCTCTCCACAACTTCCTATTATTTGAAACTCTTAGCAATGTCTGTCTTTTTCCTATCTTTCCCTATCCCTGTTCTGCTATCCATTTACACAAGCTCATGAGGTAGGTAATTTATTGTTTCTTTTTAACCCTCTCGCCTTCAATGTCTTGTGAATTTTCCAAGCATTATTTTCTTAGTATGTTCCTTAGAAATTTTGGCAAACATGGATAAACATACCTGCAATAAGATGGAGTATCAAAGAGATGGTTTTTCCCATGACACCACTTTTTTTTAACTATCTTTACTTCTCAGCAATGTTTATTGTTTTAAAAAGCAATGATTATAATTGTAATTGTTATACTCTGTGCTAACGGAATAAATACTTAACACCAGGTGGATAATAGAAGAAAGGCTTAATGTACACAACCAGTACAATATGAAATATAGTACAGTTATACACACAGGTCAATCTAGTAGTGAGTGCCACAAATTGGGAGGTCAGATGTGCTTGCGTCTTCTCGCTCTCACTCTTCCTGCAGTCTCTCGTAGACAGTTGACTTTATAGGTACTTACTACTTATAATGTAATTATTCATGGTGCGTGACTGGTTATTCCATTACATCAGTAATAAAACCTAAGCATATGATGAAAGAGAATTTATACATTTTTTTGTTCTTGAGAATTGACACCAAAAATAATAAACACTATTTATTATATTATTAATTTGAATGGTTGGCAAAACATCAGCTATTTGCCAATTGATTCAAACTTTATAAAATGATAAATAATAAGGATTTTATAAAATAAAATAATAAAATTAATAAAATTATAAAATAAAATAATAAGGATTTTATAAAATGATAAATAATAAGGATTTTATAAAATAAAATAATAAAATTAATAAAATTATAAAATAAAATAATAAGGATTTTATAAAATGATAAATAATAAGGATTTTATAAAATAAAATAATAAAATTAATAAAATTATAAAATAAAATAATAAGGATTTTATAAAATGATAAATAATAAGGATTTTATAAAATAAAATAATAAAATTAATAAAATTATAAAATAAAATAATAAGGATTTTATAAAAAGATTAATAATAAGGATTTTATAAAATAAAATAATAAAATTAATAAAATTATAAAATAAAATAATAAGGATTTTATAAAATGATAAATAATAAGGATTTTATAAAATAAAATAATAAAATTAATAAAATTATAAAATAAAATAATAAGGATTTTATAAAAAGATTAATAATAAGGATTTTATAAAATAAAATAATAAAATTAATAAAATTATAAAATAAAATAATAAGGATTTTATAAAATGATAAATAATAAGGATTTTATAAAATAAAATAATAAAGTTAATAAAATTATAAAATAAAATAATAAGGATTTTATAAAATGATAAATAATAAGGATTTCCTTATAGTTGATGCACATAGCTTAATTTTGTAAATATTTATAAATTTATGAATAAAAAATTATTTTCACATTTATTTCTTTATAAATTGGTAAATGATAAATATTGCATTGTATTTAGTTCTAACTGCATTAGTTTTTACTATGTTGTAAATCTAAAATTTTTTTTGTAAATAAATAATCTAATAAATAAACAGTATTTATTAATTTTGTTGTTAGTTCTCAAGAATGAAAAAAAATGTATAAATTCCCTTTCATCATATGTTTAGGTTTTAATCCAATTCTAATCATCGCTTTTTAAAACAATAAACATTGCTGAAGAGTGAAGATAGTTAAAAAAGTGAAGTCATGATAAAAGCTGTCCTTTTGGACACTATGTCTTTTTGCAGGCATGCTTATCTAAGTTTGTGGAAACTTGAAATGTGTCTTTTTGATTCTAAGTATAAACAACCATTTTGTTTCTATTTTCCTTATAACAACTTCAATATTTGGATATTCTGTTCATGGTATTTTCAGCATTCTGCTGTAAAACCACATGTTTGTTCCTTCATGTCTTTTCTTCATCTGTTTTGGCATTCGTTGCCATAAGATAATTGATATTACAAAGAATTTTAACACACTTTCTTTTTTGCTTCTAATGAAATCTTCCTGTTTCTTAATACTTTCTGGAAGGCATTTTTTGTTATTCCAATGCACATTCAGTGACTAGGAGATCATGACCAACAAAAAAGTGAAAAGTTTGTAGTGTGGAGAAAATGGTAAAAATAAAATACTAAGGTTTTCTTATCTTACATATCTGGAGGTAAAAAGAGAGGGAATATTTGTAAAAAGAGAGGGAATATTTGTAAAAAGAGAAGGAATATTTGTAAAAAGAGAGGGAATATTTGCAAAAAGAGATGGAATATTTGCAAAAAGAGAAGGAATATTTGCAAAAAGAGAAGGAATATTTGTAAAAAGAGAGGGAATATTTGCAAAAAGAGAAGGAATATTTGTAAAAAGAGAAGGAATATTTGCAAAAAGAGAAGGAATATTTGTAAAAAGAGAGGGAATATTTGCAAAAAGAGAAGGAATATTTGTAAAAAGAGAGGGAATATTTGTAAAAAGAGAGGGAATATTTTCAAAAAGAGAGGGAATATTTGCAAAAAGAGAGGGAATATTTGCAAAAAGAGAGGGAATATTTGTAAAAAGAGAGGGAATATTTGCAAAAAGAGAGGGAATATTTGTAAAAAGAGAGGGAATATTTGCAAAAAGAGAAGGAATATTTGCAAAAAGAGAGGGAATATTTGCAAAAAGAGAAGGAATATTTGCAAAAAGAGAAGGAATATTTGTAAAAAGAGAGGGAATATTTGCAAAAAGAGAAGGAATATTTGTAAAAAGAGAGGGAATATTTGCAAAAAGAGAGGGAATATTTGTAAAAAGAGAGGGAATATTTGCAAAAAGAGAAGGAATATTTGTAAAAAGAGAGGGAATATTTGCAAAAAGAGAAGGAATATTTGTAAAAAGAGAAGGAATATTTGTAAAAAGAGAAGGAATATTTGCAAAAAGAGAAGGAATATTTCTAAAAAGAGAGGGAATATTTGCAAAAAGAGAAGGAATATTGGTAAAAAGAGAGGGAATATTTGTAAAAAGAGAGGGAATATTTGCAAAAAGAGAGGGAATATTTGCAAAAAGAGAGGGAATATTTGTAAAAAGAGAGGGAATATTTGCAAAAAGAGAAGGAATATTTGTAAAAAGCAAAGGAATATTTGCAAAAAGAGAAGGAATATTTCTAAAAAGAGAGGGAATATTTGCAAAAAGAGAAGGAATATTTGTAAAAAGAGAGGGAATATTTGCAAAAAGAGAGGGAATATTTGTAAAAAGAGAGGGAACATTTGTAAAAAGAGAAGGAATATTTGTAAAAAGAGAGGGAATATTTGCAAAAAGAGAGGGAATATTTGTAAAAAGAGAGGGAATATTTGCAAAAAGAGAGGGAATATTTGTAAAAAGAGAGGGAATATTTGCAAAAAGAGAGGGAATATTTGTAAAAAGAGAGGGAATATTTGCAAAAAGAGAAGGAATATTTGTAAAAAGAGAAGGAATATTTTCAAAAAGAGAAGGAATATTTCTAAAAAGAGAGGGAATATTTGCAAAAAGAGAAGGAATATTTGTAAAAAGAGAGGGAATATTTGCAAAAAGAGAGGGAACATTTGTAAAAAGAGAAGGAATATTTCTAAAAAGAGAGGGAATATTTGTAAAAAGAGAGGGAACATTTGTAAAAAGAGAAGGAATATTTGTAAAAAGAGAGGGAATATTTGCAAAAAGAGAGGGAATATTTGTAAAAAGAGAGGGAATATTTGCAAAAAGAGAGGGAATATTTGTAAAAAGAGAGGGAATATTTGCAAAAAGAGAAGGAATATTTGTAAAAAGAGAAGGAATATTTGCAAAAAGAGAAGGAATATTTGTAAAAAGAGAGGGAATATTTGCAAAAAGAGAGGGAATATTTGTAAAAAGAGAGGGAACATTTGTAAAAAGAGAAGGAATATTTGTAAAAAGAGAGGGAATATTTGCAAAAAGAGAGGGAATATTTGTAAAAAGAGAGGGAATATTTGCAAAAAGAGAGGGTATATTTGTAAAAAGAGAGGGAATATTTGCAAAAAGAGAGGGAATATTTGTAAAAAGAGAGGGAATATTTGCAAAAAGAGAAAAAATATTTGTAAAAAGAGAAGGAATATTTGCAAAAAGAGAAGGAATATTTCTAAAAAGAGAGGGAATATTTGCAAAAAGAGAAGGAATATTTGTAAAAAGAGAGGGAATATTTGCAAAAAGAGAGGGAACATTTGTAAAAAGAGAAGGAATATTTCTAAAAAGAGAGGGAATATTTGTAAAAAGTGAGGGAATATTTGTAAAAAGAGAGGGAATATTTGCAAAAAGAGAGGGAATATTTGTAAAAAGAGAGGGAATATTTGCAAAAAGAGAAGGAATATTTGTAAAAAGAGAGGGAATATTTGCAAAAAGAGAAGGAATATTTGTAAAAAGAGAGGGAATATTTGTAAAAAGAGAAGGAATATTTGCAAAAAGAGAAGGAATATTTCTAAAAAGAGAGGGAATATTTGCAAAAAGAGAAGGAATATTTGTAAAAAGAGAGGGAATATTTGCAAAAAGAGAGGGAATATTTGTAAAAAGAGAGGGAATATTTGTAAAAAGAGAGGGAATATTTGCAAAAAGAGAGGGAATATTTCCAAAAAGAGAGGGAATATTTGTAAAAGAGAGGGAATATTTGCAAAAAGAGAAGGAATATTTGTAAAAAGCAAAGGAATATTTGCAAAAAGAGAAGGAATATTTGTAAAAAGAGAGGGAATATTTGCAAAAAGAGAAGGAATATTTGTAAAAAGAGAGGGAATATTTGCAAAAAGAGAGGGAATATTTGTAAAAAGAGAGGGAACATTTGTAAAAAGAGAAGGAATATTTGTAAAAAGAGAGGGAATATTTGCAAAAAGAGAGGGAATATTTGTAAAAAGAGAGGGAATATTTGCAAAAAGAGAGGGAATATTTGTAAAAAGAGAGGGAATATTTGCAAAAAGAGAGGGAATATTTGTAAAAAGAGAGGGAATATTTGCAAAAAGAGAAGGAATATTTGTAAAAAGAGAAGGAATATTTTCAAAAAGAGAAGGAATATTTCTAAAAAGAGAGGGAATATTTGCAAAAAGAGAAGGAATATTTGTAAAAAGAGAGGGAATATTTGCAAAAAGAGAGGGAACATTTGTAAAAAGAGAAGGAATATTTCTAAAAAGAGAGGGAATATTTGTAAAAAGAGAGGGAACATTTGTAAAAAGAGAAGGAATATTTGTAAAAAGAGAGGGAATATTTGCAAAAAGAGAGGGAATATTTGTAAAAAGAGAGGGAATATTTGCAAAAAGAGAGGGAATATTTGTAAAAAGAGAGGGAATATTTGCAAAAAGAGAAGGAATATTTGTAAAAAGAGAAGGAATATTTGCAAAAAGAGAAGGAATATTTGTAAAAAGAGAGGGAATATTTGCAAAAAGAGAGGGAATATTTGTAAAAAGAGAGGGAACATTTGTAAAAAGAGAAGGAATATTTGTAAAAAGAGAGGGAATATTTGCAAAAAGAGAGGGAATATTTGTAAAAAGAGAAGGAATATTTCTAAAAAGAGAGGGAATATTTGCAAAAAGAGAGGGAATATTTGTAAAAAGAGAGGGAATATTTGCAAAAAGAGAGGGAATATTTGTAAAAAGAGAAGGAATATTTGCAAAAAGAGAAGGAATATTTGCAAAAAGAGAGGGAATATTTGTAAAAAGAGAGGGAATATTTGCAAAAAGAGAGGGAATATTTGTAAAAAGAGAGGGAATATTTGCAAAAAGAGAAGGAATATTTGTAAAAAGAGAAGGAATATTTGCAAAAAGAGAAGGAATATTTCTAAAAAGAGAGGGAATATTTGCAAAAAGAGAAGGAATATTTGTAAAAAGAGAGGGAATATTTGCAAAAAGAGAGGGAACATTTGTAAAAAGAGAAGGAATATTTCTAAAAAGAGAGGGAATATTTGTAAAAAGAGAGGGAACATTTGTAAAAAGAGAAGGAATATTTGTAAAAAGAGAGGGAATATTTGCAAAAAGAGAGGGAATATTTGTAAAAAGAGAGGGAATATTTGCAAAAAGAGAGGGAATATTTGTAAAAAGAGAGGGAATATTTGCAAAAAGAGAGGGAATATTTGTAAAAAGAGAAGGAATATTTGCAAAAAGAGAAGGAATATTTGCAAAAAGAGAGGGAATATTTGTAAAAAGAGAGGGAATATTTGTAAAAAGTGAAGGAATATTTGTAAAAAGAGAGGGAATATTTGTAAAAAGAGAGGGAATATTTGTAAAAAGAGAGGGAATATTTGTAAAAAGAGAGGGAATATTTGTAAAAAGAGAGGGAATATTTGTAAAAAGAGAGGGAATATTTGCAAAAAGAGAGGGAATATTTGTAAAAAGAGAGGGAATATTTGCAAAAAGAGAAGGAATATTTGTAAAAAGAGAGGGAATATTTGCAAAAAGAGAAGGAATATTTGTAAAAAGAGAGGGAATATTTGTAAAAAGAGAAGGAATATTTGCAAAAAGAGAAGGAATATTTCTAAAAAGAGAGGGAATATTTGCAAAAAGAGAAGGAATATTTGTAAAAAGAGAGGGAATATTTGCAAAAAGAGAGGGAATATTTGTAAAAAGAGAGGGAATATTTGTAAAAAGAGAGGGAATATTTGCAAAAAGAGAGGGAATATTTGCAAAAAGAGAAGGAATATTTGTAAAAAGAGGGAATATTTGTAAAAAGAGAAGGAATATTTGCAAAAAGAGAAGGAATATTTCTAAAAAGAGAGGGAATATTTGCAAAAAGAGAAGGAATATTTGTAAAAAGAGAGGGAATATTTGTAAAAAGAGAGGGAATATTTGTAAAAAGAGAGGGAATATTTGCAAAAAGAGAAGGAATATTTGTAAAAAGAGAGGGAATATTTGTAAAAAGAGAGGGAATATTTGCAAAAAGAGAGGGAATATTTGTAAAAAGAGAGGGAATATTTGTAAAAAGAGAGGGAATATTTGCAAAAAGAGAGGGAATATTTGTAAAAAGAGAGGGAACATTTGTAAAAAGAGAAGGAATATTTGCAAAAAGAGAGTGAACATTTGTAAAAAGAGAGGGAATATTTGCAAAAAGAGAAGGAATATTTGCAAAAAGAGAGGGAATATTTGTAAAAAGAGAGGGAATATTTGCAAAAAGAGAGGGAATATTTGTAAAAAGAGAGGGAATATTTGCAAAAAGAGAGGGAATATTTCTAAAAAGAGAGGGAATATTTGCAAAAAGAGAAGGAATATTTGTAAAAAGAGAGGGAATATTTGCAAAAAGAGAGGGAATATTTGCAAAAAGAGAGGGAATATTTGTAAAAAGAGAGGGAATATTTGTAAAAAGAGAGGGAATATTTGCAAAAAGAGAGGGAATATTTGTAAAAAGAGAGGGAATATTTGCAAAAAGAGAGGGAATATTTGTAAAAAGAGAGGGAATATTTGTAAAAAGAGAGGGAATATTTGCAAAAAGAGATGGAATATTTGTAAAAAGAGAGGGAATATTTGCAAAAAGAGAGGGAATATTTGTAAAAAGAGAAGGAATATTTGCAAAAAGAGAGGGAATATTTGTAAAAAGAGAGGGAATATTTGTAAAAAGAGAGGGAATATTTGCAAAAAGAGAAGGAATATTTGTAAAAAGAGAGGGAACATTTGTAAAAAGAGAAGGAATATTTGCAAAAAGAGAGGGAATATTTGTTAAAAGAGAAGGAATATTTGTAAAAAGAGAGGGAATATTTGCAAAAAGAGAAGGAATATTTGTAAAAATAGAGGGAATATTTGCAAAAAGAGAGGGAATATTTGTAAAAAGAGAGGGAATATTTGCAAAAAGAGAGGGAATATTTGTAAAAAGAGAGGGAACATTTGTAAAAAGAGAGGGAATATTTGCCAAAAGAGAGGGAATATTTGCAAAAAGAGAGGGAATATTTGTAAAAAGAGAGGGAATATTTGTAAAAAGAGAGGGAATATTTGCAAAAAGAGAGGGAATATTTCTAAAAAGAGAGGGAATATTTGCAAAAAGAGAGGGAATATTTGTAAAAAGAGAAGGAATATTTGTAAAAAGAGAAGGAATATTTGTAAAAAGAGAGGGAATATTTGTAAAAAGAGAGGGAATATTTGCAAAAAGAGAGGGAATATTTGTAAAAAGAGAGGGAACATTTGTAAAAAGAGAGGGAACATTTGTAAAAAGAGAGGGAATATTTGTAAAAAGAGAGGGAATATTTGCAAAAAGAGAGGGAATATTTGTAAAAAGAGAGGGAATATTTGCAAAAAGAGAGGGAATATTTGTAAAAAGAGAGGGAACATTTGTAAAAAGAGAGGGAATATTTGTAAAAAGAGAGGGAATATTTGCAAAAAGAGAGGGAACATTTGTAAAAAGAGAAGGAATATTTCTAAAAACAAATTTGACAGCAGCTTGAAAATATGAAAAAACATTATACAAGTTGGAATCCAAAAGTTCAGGAAATTTAATGTATGAAATTACCTATTCAATTTAAAAAAATATTTTTTTTCATTT
Organism: Acanthosepion esculentum; assembly: GCA_964036315.1. NCBI lineage: Eukaryota > Metazoa > Mollusca > Cephalopoda > Sepiida > Sepiidae > Acanthosepion > Acanthosepion esculentum. The sequence goes on from OZ038520.1 coordinate 3,407,672, forward strand.
CCATCTGGAGTAATTTATAAATATAGGGAATGTTCTGCATTACATAAGAAAAGCTTAGTAACTGATAGATAAACAAAAAGAGTAATTTATTCATTTTTTCTTAAAATTTTGTGTAGTATTTCATGAGTATAATATATCTGAATAAAAATCAACTCTTCAGAAAAAAAGGATTCATTTGAAACTTTTAAAAGAATGCAAACAGTTTCAATAAGAACCATTTTTGTGTTCACTGAACACTATTTACATTATTCAGACTACTGTCCTCATCTTTGTCACCATATTTATTACAACGTTTCAGTTGTGTGCTCCTGCCTTCTTCAGGTGGTTGGAATATCGAACCTAACCCTTTATTTCGCTCACTGGGGTAGACTGTTCTAGTTCCAAGTGCCATGTTTAATGGATGTCAGTTATCTCCTGTTAATTCCCCTCTCCAAGTTCTGTATTTGAGGACAATAGTCTGAATAATGTAAATAGTGTACATAATACCTCATCTCAGAAATATAGACAGTGTCCACTGAAATAATGTACTTTTGAAGGGGAATCAAGATTTACTTGCTATTTACAAATGAAAATAATTTTTATATCTTTTTTATTATCTTTTAAAATTTAGTTTTTTATTATCAATAATTTAAAAGACAATCCTTGCATTTTTAAAAAAAATTACAATTGTAACAATCTTTAACCTTTCTCCAATTAAATGCAGAAAAGGTTGAATAGGCTTGTTTTGTTAATTTTTTAGAGGGTTCATCTAATTTCAATTATAACGCTTGGGTCAATCTGTGGTATGATTTTCAGACACTTCCTAATTGTGTTGTTTGCTGGAATTGTCTTCATAGGCTGGTATTATCAAGAAGTCACCTGCTTGACAAATCACCAATGGTGAGAATTGAACCTGAATCTCTTGGGTAGAATGTTAACATTCTAATCATTCGTCTAGGCACTCATATTACTTTTTAATTACCCTCCTTAATATATTCAGTCACATAAAACAGATGTTCATTATACGGCAAATTGACACTCGTGCATATACATACCTGCCATAATTTAATTTTAAAAAAGTGTTTTGTTGGTTCCAATCAGGGGGGAATGATTTTTAAGAACACCCCCCCCCTCTCCAATTTGATAGACAAATCCTATAGATGCATACTAGGATTTCTTCCTAACAAATAAAAATGAACAAATTCTTGGTTTTACCTGCCATGTTTTGGTTCTTTCTTGCCTTGATGTCAGAATTCTATAATTCCAAAACGAAACTGCTCTCATTTACCCACCATAGAGAACCCTAACCCTGCCTCCCCCATCAGAATGGCTGATGCTCAACTCCATAAGTGCGTCTCCCTGTGTCTGCTTAGTCTCATGACTCGATAACTTCATCTACCGCAAGGAAAGTTGATTTGATAGTTTCATCTACCACAAAGAAAGTTGGTTCTCTGTGCCGTGCCAAAAGGTTTTTCTCACCTTAGTCCATCCTTCAAATCTACAAATCAACCATTCGTCCTTGCACCGAAAACTGCAGCCATATATGGTCTGGTACCCCTGCTGTTCATCTCAAATTCCTCAACAAAATTCAGAGATGGATATGCAATGTGATAGGTCCTGATCTGGCATTTCATCTACAGTCACTCTCTCACAGACATGCAGTGGCTTCCCTTTGTCTTTTCTACAAGTATTTTTATGGCAACTGCTCTGACACGCTACTTTCACTGGTTCCTAAACTGCATGAATTTAAGTGTGCTACTAGGTTGGCATCTTGGTCCCACCCTTTCACTGTCAAAACAGTTAAATGTAGTCATCTCTTCTACTCCAACAGCTTCTTATCTCTCACTTCCCATCAGTGGAACTCCCTTCCTCTTACTTTCTTTCCTTGATACCTTTAACCTTCTAATATTCAAATGCAATGTTAGTCAACATCTTCTGATGCTTTGATCCTGTTCCCTGTCCTTCTCTGTATCCTTTCTTTAAATACTCTCTTTACTCCTGCTCTCACTTTCTGTAACCCCTTGTGTGCTAGTGACACTCCTGCCTTGCCTGGGGTGATATGCTTTAAAAAAAATCATTTGACTCTATCCCTTTTTCATTTGAACACAATTCTTACTTTGTGAATATTTTGCCTTATTGCTATTGCTTTTGACTTGTATATATATATTTTTTCCTTAGTATTATTTTGCCGTATACTTTTTCTTCCTTTTCTTATTGTTTATTGAGAAATTTGTTAATTTAGTTTGTTGAGAAGTTTGCCAATGGTCATTTACACTACAGATTTTTTTTTTCATAAAGTTTTGTATATTTATAATTATTAGTTAAATACCAATAAAAACTTTTCTTTTTAATTTTTTATTTGTTTTTTTAATACAATTTGCAAAGATCTTTCTTTGGTAAAAAAAAAAATGACCATGACACACCAATGTGTCACATGCAACTCAGAAAAACAAAAAAGCAATTCCAGGAACCCACATTAGCTGCATTCTAAACAGCTTAATAAATGCTATTTACCAAAATAATACAATTTCTAATGTTAACTACAATAAAAACATAGATGACAATATATATTTTTTTCAAATATCCAAAAAACCAGTGTTAGTAAATTTTATTTTATTTAGTAAAATAAAGCATAAATAGTTTTATATAGGAATTTTTAATGGCAATTTTGTCAGAAACAAGGAAGAGCGATCTGAACTTCTATGTAATATCAATTCTCCTCTATGGCAGTGAATACTGGACAATCTCTTCATAGATGAAGAAGAGACTTGAAGCAAAAGAGATGTGGTTCTACAGAAGGATGCTGAGAATACTATAAACGGAACATGTTAGCAACAATGAGTTTTAAAGAAAATGAAAACAAAAAAGACACTTATACTTAATATCAGGAAGAGAAAGTTGAAATTTCTAGGACACATAATGAGAAAAGAGGACTTGGAAAATTTGATACACACAGGAGATTGGAGACAAGAGAGATAGAGGAAAACAATGCATAACCTAACTAGCGAGTTTTAGTAAATGGATGGCAGGGTTTAGGAGAAATAACAAGAATATAAAAATTTATTAAGAGCTACAAAGAACAGGAAATTGTGGAGAGCCATGATCACCAACATCTTGAAGGGACATGGCACATAGAAGGAGAGAGTAGCTTGTTAATCTACAGATCAAATATGGATCAAATGTGGATCGAATACATGTCAAATATGGATCAAATATAGGTCAAATATGGATTAAATACAGATCAAATATGGATCAAATACAGATCAAATATGGATCAAATATGGATCAAATACAGATCAAATAGGGATCAGAATTTGACAAAATCAGAGCATGAGGAATAAATGAAACATTTATAAATTTAACATTTAACTTTTATTATTATTTTACTGATGAAACTTTACTAATAGTGAGATTTATAAACATCTCCTATTTTTTCCTTATCCTATCAATCCGTTCATTGTTAAAATTTCTGATAAAAGCAAACAACTGTATGCAAATAGCCAGTTTTATATTTAAAGTGTTATTGTATGTAACTATATAGTGACTACATTGCCACCCTAAATAAATAAAGATTTTGTTTGGTTTTATTATTATTTGTTCCTGAGCTAAGTTGATGGCCTTATAATAATAATAATAAAACCAAACAAATAATAATAAAACCAAACAAAATCAACATCATTAAGCACTCCCATAAATCATTACTATTTCACCACGAAGAAGCATGGATAAAGAAAGATGGGATATTTGACACTACAATGGGAAGCTTTTACGGTGCAGAGAGATGCGAAATCGTAGGTATTTACTTACTGCACGAACTAAGCAAAATAATAGATAGAAATGACACAGGGCTCTACAGGGATGACGGTCTCATAATCTTAAGAAACTACAACGAACAAAACACAGATACAACTAGAAAAGCAATAATTAAAATTTTCAAAAATAACGGATTCGAGATAGATATAAAAACTAACCTAAATGAAGTAGATTTTCTAGATGTTACCTTCAACCTAAGAAAAGACACACACAAACCATACAGAAAACCCAATGATAAACCACAGTACATACACACATCCTCCAACTACCCGCCTTCTATAATCAAACAGATACCAAAATCAATTAACCGCAGGCTTTCCGACAATTCCTCCAATGTATCTATATTTAACAAAGCTAAGAAAGACTACGAAACAGTCCTAAAAGATAGCGGATTCCCAGCAACACTCACATACTCACCACAGAACACAAAAAAGGCCAACAGGAAAAGAAATATCATATGGTTCAACCCACCGTACAGCAAAAACGTAAAAACAAACATATGAAAAATATTCTTCAAACATTTACACAAACACTTCCCGGAATCAAGCACCCTACACAAAATATTCAACAAAAACACAGTAAAAATCAGCTACAGTTGCACCAAGAACATGGCACAAATAATAAAAAAGCACAACAGGAAAATTTTTAACAAACCACACGAACAAATTAAACCCATGTGCAACTGCAGAATAAAGAACGAATGTCCCTTAAACGGTAATTGTTTACAAAACAACGTAATCTACCAAGCCACGATAAAATCAGCAGATAATGAAGAAAAGGTATACATAGGAGTAACCGAAGGACCCTGGAAACAAAGAAATTATGTACACAAAATGTCTTTCACAAATAGTAAATATGCGAACAGCACAATACTTTCTAAGTATATCTGGGAAATAAAAAACAAAACGCACACCACACCAAAAATATCTTGGAAAATAAGGAAAAAATCATCAGCCTACAACAACCTATCAAAAACTTGCAAACTTTGCTTGGAGAAAAAAATAGCTATCATTACCTTCCCAGACCAAAATAAATTATTAAATAAAAGATCCGAGCTAATCTCAAAATGTAGACATGAAAACAAATTTTTACTACGTAACTTAAAATAGAAAAATAAATAAAAATATAAACAAACAAAATGACAATAAAATAAGTAAATTAATCCAAACAAATTACCAAACCACACCTGTTAGAATAGGCGAAATAGAATAATAAAATAAGGAACAAAATCAATAAAGTAAATAATGAACAAATTATTAAACTATTATGAACAAAAAATTAAACTACAAAAATCAAAACAAAAAATCGAACAGAAAATAGTTATAACTGTTATATAACAATAAAAAAAAATTAATAAAAAATAATATACTGCGTTACTTAAAAATCGAAAACCAAAAAGAGAAAATATACAGTGTAACAAATAAATAACAAGTATAATAAATCGATCTAAATACATCCAAATATATAAATAAACTAACAACCGATACCGAAAAACTAGCCGTTTAGAAAAAACAAATAAAGATAATCAACCCAAATAAATAAATTAAAAACTGTTCCCACCAAAATAATAGTCAGAACAAACCACAACATTCGACCCCAAAATTCAACAAATAGCTTTAATCAATGACAAATAAACAAATATATAAGATAAAAAATAAAAATGAAAAATAAATAAAAACAAGCAAAACGATTTGACCCAAATAAATAAGCAAATAAACGACTTCCGGTAAATGAGCGCCATAATAGACTACCAACAATAAGCTATAGAAACAAATTTTTACTATGTTAATAAAAAACACCGATCAAAACAAAAAATAAATAAATAAATATATAAGATAAAAAATAAAAATAAAAAAACAAAACAAAAAAACAAGCAAAATAATTTGACATAAATAAATAAATAAACAAATAAGCGACTTCCGGTAAAAGTAACCGCCAAAATAGATTATCCACAATGCACCACTGACCCTTATATATAAATAGCCGAGAAAAATAACAGCACTAGCTGCCTGACGATTGCACTAGCATGAAACAGACTGTCGCCTCTAAGTGTTGACTTCTATGTTCACTTTTATATTTACACACACTCTATCTCTGATATTGAGCACTTTTTCCCATAAATATAGCACACTTTAAGACTATATTTCTTTATATATATATATATATATATATATATATATATATATATAATAGTGAACATTGAAGTCAACACTCAGAGGCCACATCTGATATCGAGAACTTTATCCCATAAATATAGCACACCATAAAACTATATTTCCTCACATATATATATATATATATATATATATATATATATATATATATATATAAAATCTATTAACATATGTCCTGTGCTCATCTCTAGAGAATCATCATCCCAACTAATTCCATTCCCATGGGAGAATGCTTGTGTCAACCTCTTGTGCTTGAGGTCTTCTCAAATGGGAAATGCCAAGGAGGCTTGAGCTGTTTTTCCCCAATTCCCATGTATACATATGACTACCATTGTAAACTTGACCTAATATATTCTGTTTGAATTGAGTGTATGAATAAATACCTTTTCACTTTTAACATACAGATATTTCATATATATCCAACCTTTTGTGAAATATATATAAAAAGATTTTGTTTTAATTTTTTTAAGTGTACATATGATAAGTATATGAAACTTATAGTCACTATTTACATTATTCGGACTATTGTCCTCATCTTTGTTGCCATATTTATCACAACGTTTCGGCTCTTGTATGCTCCGGCCTTCTTCAGGTGGTTGGAATGTCAAACTAAGCTGGGGTAGACTGTTCTAGTTCCACATGACATGTCTAATGGATGTTAGTTATCAGTTATCTCCTGTTAATTCCCCTCTCCAAGTTCTCCACTGCCTAAACCAGATATTGAACTCACAACTTTTTGCATCCTGTCACTGGATCTAGCCAATGCCTTCATCCACTGTGCCATATGACTCATAGTCCAAATAATGTAAATAGTGTACGTAATACCTCATCTCAGAAATATAGACAAAAAATTTATAGTATGTATATGTGAAATTTCATATACATATAAGCACATTATTATTTTCCCTTTTTCAGCATATTTCATCTCCTATTCCAGAACTGGCAGCAAACCACCTGCATATGCATAAAGGGGTATAAGACAAGCATGTGTCTTTTCACTAGATTTATTAAACCTATACAGTGAGACAATTCTGAGAGAAGTACAAGTCCTACCAAGATTCATTAATGGTGGCCATAATCTTAACAACATAAGATATGCAGATGGCACAGTGTTGATAACAGACATAAAAAGGAAACTACAAGAATTCATACAGAAGGTAGTGAAAGAAAGTGAGAAGAACTAAACATCAAGACAAAATGCTTGGTTATTAGCAAAAAGGGACAACCCTACATGCAAATTACAAATTGAGGATGCCAAAATCAAAAAAGTACAACAATTTAAAACACCAGAGAAATATTTTAACAGAGGATAGAAAGTGTGAAATTGAAATCTGAAGGCATATTGGGATGGTGAAAAATGCCTTCCAAAAGCTAAGCAAAGTATTGATTAATATAGAAAAAAACATTCTTGAGAAATAAAGAAAAGAGTACTGAACTGTTATGTAATATCAGTTCTCTTATATGACAATGAATATTGAGCAATCTCCTCAAAACTGAAAGGGACTGAAATGTTGTTCCACTGAAAAATGCTAGGAATACCATTGACTGAACATGTGAGTAATGAGGAAATTTTAAAGAAAATAGAAGCAAAAAGAACACTTATATTTAACGTCAGGAAGAGAGAGCTGAAATTTCTAGGGCATGTAATAAGGAAAGAGGGTTTGGAAGATTTGATACTCACAGGAGATTAAAGGCAAGACAAAGGAAAAACAATGTATAACCCACCTAAGGAGCTTGAGTAAATGAATAGCAGAACAATGCTTAGGATAGATAAGAAAAAGGCAAAATTTATTAAAAGCTAAAAAGGATAGGAAATTGTGGAGAGACATGTTGGTCTATATCCTCATGGGTAAAGGGCAGAGAGAATTTTATTTTATAAAGTAATATGTTTTGATTAAATATTACCTCATGCACAGACATCATTGAATTGAATAGGTGGATAGCTATCTAATAAGGAAAAACATAATTATACGTTAGTCTCTCCATTAAAAAAATCATTGCAATTACAAGAATGAGACATTCTGATTTTATTGTATGACTAACATCAAAGGAAGGACATTCATTGTCCAATAAATTTGATTGGCTGTGAAGAGAATGATACCATTCATTTCATATATATTAATATTTTTGAACAAGTAATCATTTGATGATTTTCACGCTTAAAATATTATGTGTAATTTAACTCAAAGAATTTCTAATATTTATGATTAAAAGAAAGATCAAGGTTTTAAAATTCCTGTTGAATTATTATTCATCATTTCCCATTGAATTAACATTATTGTTTGAATTTATTAAAAATAGGGTCCAGGGCAGCATTGTTTTATTAAAACTTAATTATTGTTTTTCAACAGTACAACATAGTAAATTACAATTGTGACATTTTCTTTGCTTTGTTTCATTATCTTTTCTTTATTGCTATGTATTTCTTGGGATTACCCCACCTTGCCTCCCAGGACACCTGTTAGGTATTGTTCTAATCAGGATTATAAAATGAATCATATAAAGCCTTTCTTTCTTGTTTTATTCCAAGATATAGTAGTGGCCTCAATGGGACTCCTCCCCTCCAAGGAGACTTCTTAATTCCTGACGAAGCCCACTACTTAATTTCAACTCAACCAAATGGCCCATCCACACACACACTACAACTAATTACATTAATATTTTTCTTCCTTTGCAATTGAAATATGTTGTTCTTTATAGAAATATATGTATAAAAATGTTTCATGTTGAAATTAATTTCTTTTTAAAAAATGTTGAATTTGTTCCCTTTGAAAGTTATCAACCTCTCCGTTACAAAGTAGCACCTATTTGCTACAAATTGGTGACCAACAACCACCTTGTCCATTACATTTCTGTAGCACATCTTCACTACACATTCAATATGATTCAATGATTATTATACTATTTTCAATACAATCTTTAATTATTTCACAGATTAATTTAAGATTTTAAGATCTTATTCAAATTTTGACAAAATATTTCATTTACATTGTTGTTAAATACATTGCAAAGCTTAAAACAAACTGAAAACTTAAAAATATAGATTTTCATGATTTACTTTAGTGCAGTACTTTATAACACTCCAACGCTTAAAACCTAATTAATTTATTCTGTTTTATTTTATTTCATTTGGATTATTTAATAGTGTATTTTTAAAATGTAGCCAACTTTTCACTAGTATATCACTATTACTGTAGAAGGTGTTTGGATGAGTTATAT